>JAWRVZ010000022.1:6117500-6236928 GCA_037043235.1 Rhodeus uyekii | reverse complement strand
TCTTTGACTTCCAGAGATAAAAAAGGGTTGTTGAATACAATGGTTAACTTCAGAATGAGTTCAGATGTTATGTCTGCCAGTTGAGGGCAGTGTTGTCTCTAAGATTGACATTTTGGAGCAGCAATGTCACCCCACTGAGAAGCAGTAAATGTTCACATAGTTGTTCACAGAAGTTTGCAACCTGGCACTATTTTAGAGTGGATTGACAGATGGATGTCCACAGTGACGTTGAATCTCATCGCAATCAGATTGATACCAAGTTTAAGCGATCCATGTTGGATTTGAGTATCTTTTTGCTGTCTTGATATAGAGATAAATTGGAATGCTTGCCATATCTAATTAATGTGGATGTATGTATCATCATCCTAGTGTGTTCTTTAGATCAAGAGATCAAAGATGCAAAGAGAGTGATCATGAAAGAGAAGAACACGCTACTGCCTAGAGCAGGCAGACAAACATAATCTGCTGGTATTTACTGCAACATAGGCCATGTTTCTCAGCCTATTACTTGGCTGATCTTTTTGCTTTGGGTGGAAAAGGTGAGTTTTATGTACTAGAAAGCCCTGAAATGATGAACACTTATCTGGAGCTGTAGGGAATTTCCTGGGCTCATCCAGCTGTGCTCCATTTGGCGAGCAGCCTCATCAGAACCAGCTGGCTGTATGTGCATATGTGTGGGGTGAGATAAAAAGACAGTGTATGTTGCGTGGCCATATTTGCACTCGCTCCGTTCCCTCAAACCGAACGGTGTTTGAAGTTTTATTGACTCGTCATATAACTTAGAGGCGAAGGCAACTCTGTTAAATGCTTCAGAGTGGCATGTTCACACATTTGTCATGTAAAACCAGATTAAGGACATGTTTAATCTTCAGTGCCTTTTGCAGATGCTCGCGGCGACAGAGTTGTCATCTTTGCTTTTGTTTCACAGAGCCCTGCTGGCTGGGGGAGGCTTCTCCACATGGACATACAGGCAGGGTTATGATGTCAGTATTCCTGTATATAGTCCCTTATCTGCTGAGGTGGACCTTCCTGAGAGGCAACCAGGGTGAGATCCTGCTCTTTGGTACCGATTAGCTGATTTAGAATTAATGATGGAAAATTGCATCAAATGATATGCCTTTGCTCCAGGCCCCGGAGATACTTCATTCTGTCATCTCAGACGGCCATTCATCGGGAATACCGTGTGGAACTTGAGAGGCTGAAGGAGGAGAACGGGGAGGCCCTGCTCCTCCTAGACAAATGCAGTAACCTCTCTCAGGGTTTGGCCTCAGTCAGAAAGCGCTGCTATAAAGGACAGGTCTACGACTATCCACAGATCTTACAGGTTGGTGTCTCTGAACATCTATTCATATTAAACGACATTCATGCATAGATTATCATCTTTTGGACTAAGATCCGATTTCAAATTTTATTGTATTTTCCTGATGACTAACTTCATGAGTTGTCATAAATGATAGATCATCATTATGTAAATCAAGCCCATCCTGCCTTTTGAGAGCTAATGTTCCTAGATGCTTTAAAAGGTTAGTTCACCTAATGCAAACCTTTCAAATGAAAACCTATGGAGTCATGTGGATTACTTTTATGATGCCTTTACTACCCTTCTGGTGCTTGAAAGTGGTAGTTACGTAGGCTGTCAGTGGAAGTACATCAAGATCTCAGATTTTACTAAAAGATCTTCATTTTTCCTCTGATGAATAAATGTCTTGCGGGTTTGGAACGACACGAGGGTGGGTAAATAATAAAGAGATCTTTGTGCCATTTAAAGCATCCTACAATTTTCATGAAAACGTCCTCTCAATTATAAACGCTTCCTTTAGAGCAAGACTTTGATAAAGTTATACATCATCACACGATAAACTCAGCCACTTAATGGCTGACAACTGACTATCCTGTTTTGTCGTGTCTTATTAAACAGCTAGTTTGCGCCTTTGGACTTTAGAAGGATACCCACATCAGAAAGAAGTGGATGGTATAATTTGAATGGCTACTCGAATTGTGTTGTAGGATTACAGTGGAATCTGGTTATTTCGACGGCCTCTGGGGTTGCAAAAAAGCATAGATAACCGAGGATCAAGAAAACCAACAGCCAATATGCCGATTTATTTGATGAAGCGATCGACATGCTATAAAAATGTACATACACTGAATGTTTGCTAACAACAAAATGCATTTGTGTACCAACTAACAGCAGAGATTTACCAGTATACAATAAAAACACCTTCGATTCTCAATACAAACCTTTAATTATATTCTCCAACATTGCAAACACAATTTCGCTCAAAGCGTAAACAGTCACAACATATTCATGAGGTCTTCACGCTGTAATAGATTGCATACTTTCTTGCGTTCTGCCTGTCTAATGTGCTTTCTCAACAAATTCGGCTTCGTCCCGTCTTCTAATAACCGGGTTCTTCAATCCGCAGCGGCGCTGAGCAGAGCTCACGTCAGAACAGAAGCAGTTGTGTGTGTGTTCATCTAAGCCACATACTCATTGGTCGGTAACAAGCAATGTCAAAATATGAGAAAACCAATCAAATCAGAGGAGGCGGGCTTTATGTGCACACAGAAGCGGATGAGGCTTTGGGATGGGGGTGGACCCACTGCAGCACTCGCTGCTCGTTGAGAAGCGTAAGAACGATGTGTGCTTTCACTTCAGAGAGTGCTGCATATGAGAGAATGACAGAGTGACAGTGACAGAGCGACTCCATGGACCGCGATCCACGTGCAACGCAAACTCAGCGCATGCGCAGTGAACTAGGCATGATCATTAGTCACGAGATAACAATGTGAAGTGGCGAATTTGTCCCTCTTTTGTGCTCGAGATATTAGGGTTCGGCGACATAAAAGAATCGACATAACCCATAAGAAAATGCTAAGACAAATAGGGAGTTTGGTGGGTCCACTTAAAAAATGTCGGCATAATAGGGTTGGTGAGTTAACCGAGATAAGTGGACTCCACTGTATTTACTAGTTCCGAGTATTTGAGTGGCTGTTGTTTTGTAAATGAGGCACAGTGTAATTGAGCGTTTGCATAGACATTTTTGTTGAAAGAAACAAGTTTGTAATGCTTTGTCTGTAAATGGCGCTTTTGTGTGGTTAATGTATTCTAAAACACTTATCCACATGCAATTGATACTTTGATTGATACTTTTTTCTGTGCAATGATATTAGCCAATCATAACAGTGGCTGTTTACTAATAAGTCTTAAAGGAGCCGTCACTTAAAATCTGATTATTTCAGACAGGGTCAGAATGAGGTTTGAAAATCATTTTTCTGTTGAAATTATTTTTATTACCTCAAGGAATATATTGAAATTTAAATCTTCAACTCATCCAGAAGCGATCTTTACCACCGCAACACATTTCTCCATCAGTGTAAGGCAAGCAATAGAAACAAATGCTGCTCCCGTCCACCATGCTCATCTCCCGTCCAGCCCTGTCTAGACAGGAAGTATGCTTATCATCTGGACTGGGTGCTGCAGCACATCTGGGAGACGTTCCACAGTGAGGAGGAGCGGAGGCCAAATCCCTGTGAGAGCTATCACCCACCCCCCCCCTTTCAACACAAAGTCCCTTTAGACTCTTATCCTTGCACCTTTCATTACAACCCCTTCATTTACACCACACACCTAGATCACACTACTGTCTATGTTACAGCATCGCTGAGGAGGCGTACACTGGGAGTGTATTGTTTTTAGAAATAACAAATGTGTCCCCTGTGTGTTCTGTAGGAGTCGTCGTTTTGTGTGGTTCTGCGTGGGGCCCGGCTCGGACAAGCCACTCTCAGTGACGTGCTACAGGCCGGATGTGTCCCTGTTATCATGGCTGATTCTTACATTCTGCCTTTCTCTGAAGTACTGGACTGGAAAAGGTAAATATCAAAACTCTAGTATTGTAAGTCACTTTAATCATAGAAAAAAAGTTAGTATGGTCAGTCACCTGACTTACTAATCACCTTATCTAATGAAGGAAATCATAGTGTGTATATATATTTTATTATAGCTTCTAAAAATAATGAGTTAACATTGAATATAATGCTTTACAGATCAGTAGTTCAAGAACATTCATATATGGAAATATGACAAGCACACTCACAGCAAACAAAAGACAGGCCGCCATCTTCAATTTAGTTAGTGCAAGATGAAAGTGCTGATCAAATCTAAAGGGCCAGTCACACAGCGAAAACGCATGAATCACCCACGAATTACGCACATCTGCGCAGAGCGTGCGTCCTATGCATATTTCGTTGGTGGAATGAAGGTGGACCATCAGTGATTGTAAGTGGATGTGCGTCGAAGGCGGTTTGTGCGTGATTTTGAGTTTTGAACGGTTAAACATTTTTCCGACGCACGGCTGTGCGTTGGTGTGCGTTATACATAAGTCGGCGTGCATAGTTTATGCGTCGAGTAAGCGTGACCTATGCGCGGGACACGCATTGGCTGTCAGTGCTTATGCGTCGGAACTGGTTCGAAACCGCGCACGTCCATTGACGCCCCACCTTCATATCACTCATGAACCACGCATGAACGGCGCACGTATCACGTTCATTCCACTGACAATGTGGATTCTGAAAGTGCTTGTTCGTTGTTTGGACGCGCTCCGTCAGTGATTCATGCGTCGGACGTGCGTCGAATGTTCGTGGAATACTTTGGTCAATTTCTCGACACACAAGCATGCACAAACCCAATCTGTGCGTGTTTTGTGAGTGATTTGTGCGTGATCGGCTGTGTGACTGGCGCTTAAGATGATGGCTTGTCTTTTGTTTGCTCTGCTTGTTGTGCATGCATTTTAATATCTGGTGCATGCAATAGTGTAATTTGTGTGTGTGTGTGTGTACTTGCAGGGCATCCGTTGTCATTCCAGAAGAAAAGTTGCCAGATATGTATACTATTTTGAAGAGCATCCCTCACAGACAGGTGGAGGAGATGCAGAGACAGGTAAGAATGTGATTACAGCGTTGTATTCATAGTCTGAATGTGCAGTCATTGTGGTGTTTGATAGGCCATTTTCAGTTTCCGAGCTGCATCCAAGGACGGAAAATTAAAGCAAAGACACTTTTTGCACAATTCGCTCTGTCCTTTCCTGTGAAAGTTTGAGCAGAAGTACAAAATACAAAAAATGGTCCAACAACTCAGTGAGCTAGTTACTAAACAGTACCAAATGCTGTCAAAACTGATGGCTGTGTTCAATAACAGCTGAGTCATTCTCAGGCTAAATGCAAGCAACCCTCTCAGGTTTAATAAAAGGTGAAGGCAAGGTTAAAGGAGTCACAACCTCTCTTCTCCACTACATTCTTTCTTCCTTTCAATGGGGTGCTAGCTCCACTATGAAAATAACTGTTAGACAGGTGGGTTAATGCCAAAAACAATATTCCTGCAAGTGTGTGCTTTTGATTCTCTAAAGATGAAATTTCTCTTGCCATAGTAAATCATGATGAAAGCTAATTTTAAGTATTAGTGATGTATCGTTATCCAAACAAATTGTTAACCGCACACTTTCGCTTTAATTTTTTTCCCTTCAGATTTTTCAGCTGTACACTTATATTAGTGGCTAAACCACATGGAATACACGTGAAGAGATATTTTGGTTTCATTCTGTAATAATTATGGTCTGCATGTTGCCATTTAGAATACTATAAGTTTACCATAATTAATAATAATTACATTTTGCTTCCTTTGGCATTGGCTTCTTGAACAATCACAAGTTATTCATCTTGATGTTGAATATTTTGCGTGAGGAGAATGTTGTAGTTTTGTTCCACAGGTTTCTGGGTGGTGTAAGGACTTGGTGTGCAGAAACACATCTTGTGCTGGAATTATGACATGGCGTGAGGCCAGTGAGATATCAGCCCACACTTGAACACATCTTGATCCACTCCTTTCTTACTAGCCTATACCACCTCCAGACAGCAGAGCGATTGTATGGCTGCCATTGTACAAAAGAACCGGTTCTTGATGTATACCTTACCTGGATAAAAAAAGACACAAAAAATTCCTAGTACTTTGTTCTTAATCTTGCCAGAAAACAACCCCCTTGAACTTTTAGGGTAGGCTTGCATAAAATGCCTCAAATAATAAAAGTTAAAGGATTATAGGTGTTGGGCAGCTTCTCTATATAATTTTTTTTTTATTTTTTTTTAATTTTTTTTTTTTTATTGGAGGATCAAATATACAACATTTTACAGGAAGTAAAACAGTTCTCCAGTTTCTTAAACAGCTTAAACAGCTAGAACATCCCTCCCCCAAAGAAAACAACACCCACATCAACTACAACAGCATAAATTATACTAATAATAAAAAATAAATAAAAAAAATAAAAAATAAAAATATAGAAAATAAAATAATAATAATAATAAAAAAAATAATTAAAAAATATATATATATTATTCACAATTATATTTAATCACATTCTGGGAGAACACCTTCCCTTTTTCTTCTCTTTTCCCCCTCTTCTCCCTTCCTCCATCCCTCTTCTATTTAGTATGTTACATAGTTATTTACACAATTGTTGATCAGGCTACTCAGTTCCTACCCCATGGAGGTAGTTGACCACTGATTTGATTAAACCCCCCTTCCTCCAGGAAAAAAAGAAAAGGATATAAAATAAAAAAGGTACCTCATACTTCAGGCAATACTTTAAGATTCTCAAAATATGTTACAAAAGGCTGCCATTTTAAGTAGAATTTCTGAACTGACCCTTTCAACGTGAATTTAACTTTTTCTAGTTTAAGAAAAAATAAAACATCCCTTAACCATTCGGCCGCCGCTGGTGGAGTAGCGGATGTCCAAACTAATAAGATTCTGCGACGGGCTAGAAGTGATGCAAAAGCAATGATGTCTGATTGATCCTGGGTTAAGGTTAAGCTCTCATCTGAAATGCCAAATATTGCAATCAGCGGGCAGGGGTTAATTTGAATTTTTATGACTTCGGATAAAGTTTGAAAAACAGATGACCAGTATTGATTTAGACGGGGACACAACCAAAAACTGTGTGTTAAATCAGCTGGAGAGAGGGAGCATCTGTTACAACTCCCGTCCGTTCCTGGGTATATAGCTGCTAACCTGGCCCTACTGAAATGAGCCCTATGCACTACTTTAAACTGAACTAGATAGAGGAAGTTTATGATATAAACTTCAGTTGGCTTGAGAAAGCCTAGCCTGAAAGTTTAAATTAGTTGTAAAAGCTTCAAGCTTGAAAAGTTTTGAGAGTTTGTCGCTAACAAGATTTATTTGGAGATTACTGATGATTCAGTTGGTCAGTGAGTGGCGCTGTTTCCCACACACAGAAGCAGCATTTTCTACAGTTATATTTGCAATCTTTGATATGTTTGCCAGTATTTCATAGTTAGTATGTAAAATAGAGAGATTTAACTTACTAATTAAAGTTAAAAAGTCTTTTTTCAGGATTTAAAAAAAAATGCATATCCATTGCAATGGACATTGGGTTCCAATGACTGCTACTCAATGCACATGCTGATTGAAATGTATTATATATCCTCTTGAGTCCCACAAGTTTGCCTGATGTGCATTTTGTAATTTTTCTTGCTATTTGAGATATGTAGGACCTAATAAATACAATACCCCCCCCCCCCCCCCCCCCCCCCCCCCCTCAAAAATGTGTACAGGTATTGTACAGATGTCTTCATGTGGTATCATAATGCTATTTGCTGTTATGGCCAGTAGGGTAATAATTAGTCAAAATTCAAATCTCATTCTAAAATATGTCAAATTTTAAGAAGAAATTTTGAGAAAATGTCATATGCAGAATATACAATTATTTATTTAATGTGATTAGTGCAAAGTGCACTACTGCTCTGTGCCACTGGGGAATACCTTGAAAGATACACACAGGAAATGTGTGTGTGTAAAGTGACTGCACTGACTCTAATGCATTTTCTATTAGAGGTTTATTTTATTAAATGTGCAATTTGTAAAACAAAAACCTCAAAATTAAAGTTGAAATGTTATATTGTTCAAGTTCTTGACCTTGGGATTTTTTTATGTTTAATTTTGTTTTATATTGGTTTATATTAGTTTGACATTCACAGCTGTTAAGACCAAATGTCCACTGCAATTGACAACAAAAATTGCTATGAAGGAGTTATGATTTTTTTTCTTACTCATTAATAGATGCCTAATTTAATGGGATATTATTATTATTATTTTTTTCAGAAACCTGGAACCTAATTCTGGGGCATATTCTTCGTACGTCGCTTACTACATCCAAGATCAGTTGACACATCCGGGATGACATAATCGCGCTAACTATGAGCTGGATGATTCGGTTCTTTAAACGCACCTGTTCTCTGAGATTATCTGAGATCATTGCGCGTTCATGTGCTGGCTTAAAAGGGGATATGTATCGATAGTAGAAACACTGATCAGCAACATTTTGATTGGTCAGTGAGCATGCTGAAAGAGCGCGCACAGTATTTCTCGGCGGCGCGTCGCTGAATTTCAGTGTTTAATTAAAACACAAGGAAACACTTTAAAGCTGCAAATGCAGGAGAGAGGACTGGCAAAAAGTTGCAGACAAATTAAATTTGTGAGAAGCCTAGTGATCGTGTGTGTAATTATATTGACTCATATTAATTGTACTCTATTTCATAATCATCTTTTATATTAGAGCCACCACAGGACCCACTAGAACTTGGGAACAAGTAAAAGTAAAATGCAAAAATGTTCTGCAAAATAGTATCTTTACTACTTGCGCTGTGCTGCAAAAAAAAAAAGAGTCAATTAATGAAATAGAATTGCAAAAACTAATAAAGCAAAAAGTCAGACTTGAGATTGATTTGCTTCAAGAGGAACTTCAAAGTTAATAAAATACACGAATAAACACACTGTAGCCTACTATTGAGGACCTTGCATGATTTATTTATTTCATTCCACAGGCAAGAGATGATCAGCTGGATTTTTTTTAAATAAATAAAATAAACTGTAAACTAACTGTGTGCAAAGTTCCCTTTTTTCAAAAATGACTGCTTGAGTGCTGGTAACTTTGCGAATGGCACGACAGACAGCACTTTCACAATGTTCTCCGTATACCAACAGTGTAAATGAACGTGCCGCTCGCAAAGTAGCGCAAGGCAATACACACAGTTTGAGCTGTAGCTAACGCCCGACTACGACTAATTGTATCTAAATTAACTAGATACATTATACCCTCACGTGAAAAACGAAATATAATATACATATATATATATATATATATATATATAATTTATATATATATATATATATAATTATTATATTAAATATATTATATTGCACCTTCAGCAACAGGTTTCTCTCGTAAAAACGGACAGGACATGTTGCGACAAACTTCCCATATCACTCCGCTTGCGTGAACTAATCCTGCTAACTTGAAGTAAGCCTGCTCCGAGCAGGTTCACTTCAGCGGACCTGTTACTATGACAACAAGTCCCGGATGAGCGTCGAAGAACCGAACAATCCAAGATCATGCGAAATCGTCAACAATCTAATCCAGCTAAGTGAGTTAGCGAGGTACGAAGAATATGCCCCAGGTCTGAAGGAGATATATGTATATATAAATTGTTTCTTCCTGTGAAATAAAATAACTTAAATATTAGTATTTTTTTAAATCATTCCTGCCAAGTACAATGGGGAAAGTAATGCAGTTTTTTCTAATCTCAAGCAGTTTTCAGATTGAATTGATCTGCCATGTCAGACTTCAGTTCAACACGGCAATTATAGCAGATAAAGGAATCAACGCAATGTAATATTTGTATAAAGCCTTCCTCCATGGGAAACAAAATAACTTAAATATTTTTATTTTTAAAATAATTCCTGCTCAAGTAATGCAGCAGAGTAATGCAGTTTTTTTTGAATCTCAAGCAGTTAACAGTTTGAATCGATCTGCCATGTTTTTTGCATCCTTTAAAAATCGTATTTCATTTACTGTTTAAGTGTTCACAAAACATCGATCTATCAGCGAATCTGCTCAGGAAGCGCGTTTGAACTCGAGAACAGGAGTCAGACTTTAGTTAAAAGCAGATAAAAGAATTAACACAATGTAACTATATACTCAAGAATTAGTTATAAATAACTTTGACTGTTAGACGCTGCATTTGAAGAGAGTCAGCGCGCGCTGCTCAGGGAAGCCGTTTACATGCGTCTTCCCCGTGCAAACACGAGCGAGAGTCAGAATTCGTCAATAAAGTACATAAATGAGCGCTATAAATAAACTTAGGCGATTAGACGGTTATGCTTTGGCGCGAGTCCAGGAGGACGCGCGTTTAAACTTCACTTACCTTTCCTATAGTATCATAGTGCTCAACAGCGAAAATTCGTCGCCATGTAAAGACGAATGAGAGTCAGAATTTGGCCATATAAGTGCATAAATCTTCAAGGAAACACGCTGCAGCGGTTACTTGATAATCGGAAACAATTTCCGTTTGATCATAAACTCTCTCACATAAATCTATTTTAGGAGATTATGATCTCTCTCTCCAGCAGTAATGGCGTCTTTGAAAAGCTTTGAGGCTTTGAATTGCAGCGCTCTGATTCGTTCAAACTTCAGTGCTCTCACTGACAGGGGTGTAATTTTGTGATATTATGTATGTAAAATAGAGAGATTTAACTTACTAATTAAAGTAAAAAATCGTTTGTTTACCTGCAAGTTTTTTTTTCAGGATTTAAAAAAATAAAATGCATGCCCATTGGAATGGACATGTTCACACATACCGTTTTGAAATGTATTATATATCAGGTGTAATGTTGTGATGTTACCAACAGATGGAGTGGACGCTCTATCTAAAATTCAGTTTTCACTTCATTAGTGAAAGTCTATGGAGATTTTATGACTTTAATCTTCAGTTTTATCAAAAATCATAAGTCTGATCAGTCTGAAAAGGGATAGCAACTCAAGTCAGAACAGGTCTGAAGTCTGAGCAGAGTTTAGTGGTTGTAGCTTTAAAGCTCTAGGAGGAGATGCATTGAGAATTTTAGGTAAGAAGAATAATAATAATAACTAGATAGAGGAAGTTTATGATATAAACTTCAGTTGGCTTGAGAAAGCCTAGCCTGAAAGTTAAATTTATTTGTAAAAGCTTAAAAAGTTTTGAAAGTTTACAGATGGATAGATGGAAAGAATTAGATCTTGAGCATATATACTCTTGTTAGTTATTGCCTTGCGTTGTTTCTAGGCAGTTACTAAGGTGTCGTTATGTTCTTTGATCATAATTTAATCTTTAATCAATTGATGATCAATTTTGCTAGCAAGATTTAATGTTAATTATCTTGTTGCTAGCAAGATTTAGTATGAATTCTGAAGTCATTAGCAACATTTAACATAAATAAGCATGTTGCTGGCAAGAATTTGCTGAATTAGCATATTGTTAGCAAGATTTATCGTTAATTAGCTTAAAAAGTTTTGAGAGTTTAAACTTAAAAATAAGTTATAATTATGCTTTTTGATCCCCAAAGTGTTGGAAAATTGTAATTAGTTTAAAAAAATGTTTACGGTTTAATTACATCCTTGGCTTTTAACGGTCAGTTTTCACTAATGCGAAAAATACTTTGTTTAATTTCTATTTTAAAGCTGTAATTAAGCATTATTAGTATAGGCTAATCACTTTCAAAAGAGACTGCAGTTACACTGCATGTATATGTAGCCTTTTATATATACTAAATAGATGTGTATGTGTATATATATATATAATATGTATAGAGGTGTGTGTGTGTGTGTGTGTATATATATATATATGATACTGTGAATAATACTTTGTTTTATTTCTATTTTAAAGCTGTAATTAAGCATTATTAATATAGGCTAATCACTTTCAAAAGAGACTGCAGTTACACCACAGTTACACTATATGTAGCCTTTTATATATACTAAATAGATGTGTGTGTATGTGTGTATATATATATATATATATATATATATATATATATATATATATAATAAATGGTACTGTGATACTGTGAATAATACTTTGTTTTATTTCTATTTTAAAGATGTAATTAAGCATTATTTATGTAGTCTTGCCACTTTCAAAACAGACAGCAGTTACACTGCATGTATATGGAGCCCTTTATATTTACAATATAGATGTAGATTGTCACGTTTATGTTAGTTTTCACCCTGGACTCTTAGTTTACCTTGTCTGTGTCACATGTTCCCCGTTCCTGATCTCACCTCACCCAGTTCCCATTAGCACTTATCAGTCACAGGTGTTTTGTGTTTCTGTTAATCATAGTCAGTATTTAAGTTCTCCATGTTCACTCCCCTGTTGTCGATTGTTAATGTTATGTTCCCTAGTCGTGTGTGGATGTTATTTCTGTTGAGTTTGCACCATCGCGTGCTTTTGTTTTTGTTATTGAATAAAGTGTTTACTTGCATTTCTGGCTCCGCGTATGCTCCGCATCGCACACGATCCTGCGCCTTGTGACATAGATAGATATGCATGTATGTGTGTGAATAAATTTACGCGCTATAAATAAACGTAGGCGCTTAGGCGTGGACGCGCGAATGCGGGTGGACGCGCGTATATGGAGCCTCTAATACATACTTTTTAGATGTATATGTAAATCCTTCCTTCATGGGAAACAAACTTAAATATTAGTATTTTTAAAATAATTCCTGCTAAAGTACAATGAGGAGAGTAATGCAGTTTTTTCTAATCTCAAGCAGTTTTCAGATTGACTCGATCTGCCATGTCAGACTTCAGTTCAACACGGCAATTATAGCAGATAAAGGAATCAACGCAATGTAATATTTGTATAAAGCCTTCCTCCATGGGAAACAAAATAACTTAAATATTAGTATTTTTTAAATAATTCCTGCTCATGTAATGCAGCAGAGTAATGCAGTTTTTTTAACTCAAGCAGTTTACAGTTTGAATCGATCTGCCATCGTTTTTGCATCCTTTTAAATACCTTATTTCATTTATTGTTTAAATGTTCACAAAACATCGATCTATCAGCGAATCTGCTCAGGAAGCGCGTTTGAACTCGAGAACAGGAGTCAGACTTTAGTTAAAAGCAGATAAAAGAATTAACACAATGTAACTATATACTCAAGAATTAGTTATAAATAACTTTGACTGTTAGACGCTGCATTTGAAGAGAGTCAGCGCGCGCGCTGCTCAGGGAAGCCTTTTTACATGTGTCTTCCCCATGAACACACGAGCGAGAGTCAGAATTCGGCAATAAAGTACATAAATGAGCGCTATAAATAAACGTAGGTGCTTAGACGGTTATGCGTTGGCGCGAGTCCAGGAGGACGCGCGTTTAAACTTCACTTACCTTCCCCATAGTAATGTACTCCGTTGCCGAGTAAAGACGAATGAGAGTCAGAATTTGGCCATATAAGTGCATAAATCTTCAAGGAAACACGCTGCAGCGGTTACTTGATAATCGGAAACAATTTCCGTTTGATCATAAACTCTCTCACATAAATCTATTTTAGGAGATTATGATCTCTCTCTCCAGCAGTAATGGCGTCTTTGAAAAGCTTTGAGGCTTTGAATTGCAGCGCTCTGATTCGTTCAAACTTCAGTGCTCTCACTGACAGGGGTGTAATTTTGTGATATTATGAATGTAAAATAGAGAGATTTAACTTACTAATTAAAGTAAAAAATCGATTGTAGACCTGCAAGTTTTTTTTCAGGATTTAAAAAAATAAAATGCATGCCCATTGGAATGGACATGTTCACACATACTGTATTGAAATGTATTATATATCAGGTGTAATGTTGTGATGTTACCAACAGATGGAGTGGACGCTCTATCTAAAATTCAGTTTTCACTTCATTAGTGAAAGTCTATGGAGATTTTATGACTTTAATCTTCAGTTTTATCAAAAATCATAAGTCTGGTCAGTCTGAAAAGGGATAGCAACTCAAGTCAGAACAGGTCTGAAGTCTGAGCAGAGTTTAGTGGTTGTAGCTTTAAAGCTCTAGGAGGAGATGCATTGAGAATTTTAGGTAAGAATAATAATAATAATAATAATAATAATAATAATAAGTTTAGATACAATATCACTAAGTTGGCTTTCTCAAGCCAACTTAATAATAACTAGATAGAGGAAGTTTATGATATAAACTTCAGTTGGCTTGAGAAAGCCTAGCCTGAAAGTTAAATTTATTTGTAAAAGCTTAAAAAGTTTTGAAAGTTTACAGATGGATAGATGGAAAGAATTAGATCTTGAGCATATATACTCTTGTTAGTTATTGCCTTGCGTTGTTTCTAGGCAGTTACTAAGGTGTCGTTATGTTCTTTGATCATAATTTAATCTTTAATCAATTGATGATCAATTTTGCTAGCAAGATTTAATGTTAATTATCTTGTTGCTAGCAAGATTTAGTATGAATTCCGAAGTCATTAGCAACATTTAACATAAATAAGCATGTTGCTGGCAAGAATTTGCTGAATTAGCATATTGTTAGCAAGATTTATCGTTAATTAGCTTGAAAAGTTTTGAGAGTTTAAACTTAAAAATAAGTTATAATTATGCTTTTTGATCCTCAAAGTGTTGGAAAATTGTAATTAGTTTATAAAAATGTTTACGGTTTAATTACATCCTTGGCTTTTAACGGTCAGTTTTCACTAATGCAAAAAATACTTTGTTTAATTTCTATTTTAAAGCTGTAATTAAGCATTATTAGTATAGGCTAATCACTTTCAAAAGAGACTGCAGTTACACTGCATGTATATGTAGCCTTTTATATATACTAAATAGGTGTGTATGTGTATATATATATATATATATATATATATATATATATATATATAATATGTATAGAGTGTGTGTGTGTGTGTGTATATATATATATATATATATATATATATATATATATATATATATATATATATATATATGATACTGTGAATAATACTTTGTTTTATTTCTATTTTAAAGCTGTAATTAAGCATTATTAATATAGGCTAATCACTTTCAAAAGAGACTGCAGTTACACCACAGTTACACTATATGTAGCCTTTTATATATACGAAATAGATGTGTGTGTATATATATATATATATATATATATATATATATATATATAAATAAATGGTACTGTGATACTGTGAATAATACTTTGTTTTATTTCTATTTTAAATATGTAATTAAGCATTATTTATGTAGTCTTACCACTTTCAAAACAGACAGCAGTTACACTGAATGTATATGGAGCCCTTTATATTTACAATATAAATGTAGATAGATATGCATGTATGTGTGTGAATAGATTTAGGCGCTATAAATAAACGTAGGCGCTTAGGCGTGGACGCGCGAATGCGGGAGGACGCGCGTATATGGAGCCTCTAATACATACTTTTTAGATGTATATGTAAATCCTTCCTTCATGGGAAACAAACTTAAATATTAGTATTTTTAAAATAATTCCTGCTAAAGTACAATGAGGAGAGTAATGCAGTTTTTTCTAATCTCAAGCAGTTTTCAGATTGACTCGATCTGCCATGTCAGACTTCAGTTCAACACGGCAATTATAGCAGATAAAGGAATCAACGCAATGTAATATTTGTATAAAGCCTTCCTCCATGGGAAACAAAATAACTTAAATATTAGTATTTTTTAAATAATTCCTGCTCATGTAATGCAGCAGAGTAATGCAGTTTTTTTTAATCTCAAGCAGTTTACAGTTTGAATCGATCTGCCATGTTTTTTGCATCCTTTAAAAATCTTATTTCATTTACTGTTTAAGTGTTCACAAAACATCGATCTATCAGCGAATCTGCTCAGGAAGCGCGTTTGAACTCGAGAACAGGAGTCAGACTTTAGTTAAAAGCAGATAAAAGAATTAACACAATGTAACTATATACTCAAGAATTAGTTATAAATAACTTTGACTGTTAGACGCTGCATTTGAAGAGAGTCAGCGCGCGCGCTGCTCAGGGAAGCCTTTTCCAATGTATATTGACTCACGAGCGAGAGTCAGAATTCGGCAATAAAGTACATAAATGAGCGCTATAAATAAACGTAGGTGCTTAGACGGTTATGCTTTGGCGCGAGTCCAGGAGGACGCGCGTTTAAACTTCACCTACCTTCCCCATAGTAATGTACTCCTTTGCCGAGTAAAGACGAATGAGAGTCAGAATTTGGCCATATAAGTGCATAAATCTTCAAGGAAACACGCTGCAGCGGTTACTTGATAATCGGAAACAATTTCCGTTTGATCATAAACTCTCTCACATAAATCTATTTTAGGAGATTATGATCTCTCTCTCCAGCAGTAATGGCGTCTTTGAAAAGCTTTGAGGCTTTGAATTGCAGCGCTCTGATTCGTTCAAACTTCAGTGCTCTCACTGACAGGGGTGTAATTTTGTGATATTATGAATGTAAAATAGAGAGATTTAACTTACTAATTAAAGTAAAAAATCGATTGTAGACCTGCAAGTTTTTTTTCAGGATTTAAAAAAATAAAATGCATGCCCATTGGAATGGACATGTTCACACATACTGTATTGAAATGTATTATATATCAGGTGTAATGTTGTGATGTTACCAACAGATGGAGTGGACGCTCTATCTAAAATTCAGTTTTCACTTCATTAGTGAAAGTCTATGGAGATTTTATGACTTTAATCTTCAGTTTTATCAAAAATCATAAGTCTGATCAGTCTGAAAAGGGATAGCAACTCAAGTCAGAACAGGTCTGAAGTCTGAGCAGAGTTTAGTGGTTGTAGCTTTAAAGCTCTAGGAGGAGATGCATTGAGAATTTTAGGTAAGAAGAATAATAATAACTAGATAGAGGAAGTTTATGATATAAACTTCAGTTGGCTTGAGAAAGCCTATTGTGAAAGTTAAATTTATTTGTAAAAGCTTAACAAGTTGTTTAAGTTTACAGATAGATAGATGGAAAGAATTAGATCTTGAGCATATATACACTTGTTAGTTATTGCTTTGCGTTGTTTCTAGGCAGTTACTAAGGTGTCGTTATGTTCTTTGATCATAATTTAATCTTTAATCAATTAATGATCAATTTTGCTAGCAAGATTTAATGTTAATTATCTTGTTGATAGCAAGATTTAGTATGAATTCCGAAGTCATTAGCAACATTTAACATAAATAAGCATGTTGCTGGCAAGAATTAGCTGAATTAGCATATTGGTAGCAAGATTTATTGTTAATTAACAAGTTGCTATCAAGATTTAGCATGATCTAGCATGTCACTAGTGAGAATTTGCGTGATCTAGCATGTTGCTAGCAAGATTTAACGTTAATTAACAAGACGCTATTGACATTTATTGTGAACTAACATGTCGCTAGTGAGATTTGTTAATTCGTAGGTCGCTTGTGAGATTTAGGCCACGTCCACACGATGCCGGCGCGTTCCCTATCCGATCTTTTTTTTCCTCGTTCAAAAAAAAATATCAGCGTCCACACGATACCACTGAAACCGACTGAATCCGGTGTAGTTTATATGCCAGACCAGTATGGGGCGCTGTAATTCTGCCACAGATAATACACTATACACAGAGAAGACGACCTTGAGCATGCGCATTGTTGTTGCTGTTCAGTGTTGCCAGATTGCTAGTTACCTTTTTGTCACGTCCGATCGGGAAAAAATGCATTGGGCTGGTTGATCAAATTTGGGATGGTTTTTGATGCATAAAATCGCTCAATATTTTTCATTATTTATAAGAGTACGCACTTTGGGCTGGTATTTTTTTAAATTGGAGGGTTTTAAGCTGTAGCTGCGCTGGAATCTTCAGTACAATCTGGCAACACTGTTGCTGTTACTGTGACGCAGCCGACACGTGATGTGATGACATCATCGGTAAACAAAAAAATATACGGATTGGCCGTCCACACGAGTCCGCAAGGGTGTCGGATTCAGATCTATCCACTTTAGGACCCGGTATCAAAAGAGAGCGGATTCAGTCTCCCAAATCGCCGGATCAGTGTGGACGGAACGCCAATCCGATAAGAAATGTGTGCGGATGCAGTGATCCGCGTCTCCGTGTGGACGGGGCCTTAACATGAGTTAACATGTCACTGACGAGAATGAATGTTATTTAACAAGTCACTAGTGAGATTTAACGTTTTAAAGAACACAAGAGTCAGTTGACGCAGAGACTGGAGGTTATTGATGATTCAGCTGAACAGTGAGTGGTCTGAAATATCAAAGAATAATAATGAATATTAAATATTAATCTAAAATAAACAACATTTACATTGGTAATAAACATGAGTAAATAATTAATTGATTACAGAAGTGTTGCAATACTTGGTTAGTGCACAAAATGGCATCTAGGGAACATACATGGAGTTTTTTCATCATGAGGGATCATCGGTGTTGTAACGAAATACCAAAAAATAAATAACAATGCTTTTTGATCCCCAAAGTGTTGAAAATTGCAATTAGTTTATAAAAATGTTTACGGTTTAATTACAACCTTGGCTTTTAACGGTCAGTTTTCACTAATGTGAATACTTTGTTTTATTTCTATTTTAAAGATGTAATTAAGCATTATTAATATAGTCTTACCACTTTCTAAACAGACTGCAGTTCCACTGCATATATATGGAGCCCTTTATACATTTATTTACTATATAAATGTGTGTATAGATAGATATGTATGTGTGTGTATATATATATATATATATATGTATGTGTGTGTGTGTGTATAAAGCCTTTCTTCATGTGAAATAAAATAACTTGAATATTAGTATTTCTTAAATCATTCCTGCTAAAGTACAATGAGGAGAGTAATGCTGTTTTTTCTAATCTCAAGCAGTTTTCAGATTGAATTGATCTGCCATGTCAGACTTCAGTTCAACACGGCAATTATAGCAGATAAATGAATCAACGCAATGTAATATTTGTATAAAGCCTTCCTCCATGGGAAACAAAATAACTTAAATATTAGTATTTTTAAAATAATTCCTGCTCATGTAATGCAGCAGAGTAATGCAGTTTTTTTGAACTCAAGCAGTTTACAGTTTGAAGCGATCTGCCATCGTTTTTGCATCCTTTTAAATACCTTATTTCATTTATTGTTTAAGTGTTCACAAAACATCGATCTATCAGCGAATCTGCTCAGGAAACGCGTTTGAACTCGAGAACAGGAGTCAGACTTTAGTTAAAAGCAGATAAAAGAATTAACACAATGTAACTATATACTCGAGAATTAGTTATAAATAACTTTGACTGTTAGACGCTGCATTTGAAGAGAGTCAGCGCGCGCTGCTCAGGGAAGCCATTTACATGCGTCTTCCCCGTGCAAACACGAGCGAGAGTCAGAATTCGGCAATAAAGTACATAAATGAGCGCTATAAATAAACTTAGGCGATTAGACGGTTATGCTTTGGCGCGAGTCCAGGAGGACGCGCGTTTAAACTTCACTTACCTTTCCTATAGTATCATAGTGCTCAACAGCGAAAATCCTTTGCCGAGTAAAGACGAATGAGAGTCAGAATTTGGCCATATAAGTGCATAAATCTTCAAGGAAACACGCTGCAGCGGTTACTTGATAATCGGAAACAATTTCCGTTTGATCATAAACTCTCTCACATAAATCTATTTTAGGAGATTATGATCTCTCTCTCCAGCAGTAATGGCGTCTTTGAAAAGCTTTGAGGCTTTGAATTGCAGCGCTCTGATTCGTTCAAACTTCAGTGCTCTCACTGACAGGGGTGTAATTTTGTGATATTATGAATGTAAAATAGAGAGATTTAACTTACTAATTAAAGTAAAAAATCGATTGTAGACCTGCAAGTTTTTTTTCAGGATTTAAAAAAATAAAATGCATGCCCATTGGAATGGACATGTTCACACATACTGTATTGAAATGTATTATATATCAGGTGTAATGTTGTGATGTTACCAACAGATGGAGTGGACGCTCTATCTAAAATTCAGTTTTCACTTCATTAGTGAAAGTCTATGGAGATTTTATGACTTTAATCTTCAGTTTTATCAAAAATCATAAGTCTGATCAGTCTGAAAAGGGATAGCAACTCAAGTCAGAACAGGTCTGAAGTCTGAGCAGAGTTTAGTGGTTGTAGCTTTAAAGCTCTAGGAGGAGATGCATTGAGAATTTTAGGTAAGAAGAATAATAATAATAATAATAAGTTTAGATACAATATCACTAAGTTGGCTTTCTCAAGCCAACTTAACTAGATAGAGGAAGTTTATGATATAAACTTCAGTTGGCTTGAGAAAGCCTAGCCTGAAAGTTAAATTTATTTGTAAAAGCTTAAAAAGTTTTGAAAGTTTACAGATGGATAGATGGAAAGAATTAGATCTTGAGCATATATACTCTTGTTAGTTATTGCCTTGCGTTGTTTCTAGGCAGTTACTAAGGTGTCGTTATGTTCTTTGATCATAATTTAATCTTTAATCAATTGATGATCAATTTTGCTAGCAAGATTTAATGTTAATTATCTTGTTGCTAGCAAGATTTAGTATGAATTCCGAAGTCATTAGCAACATTTAACATAAATAAGCATGTTGCTGGCAAGAATTTGCTGAATTAGCATATTGTTAGCAAGATTTATCGTTAATTAGCTTGAAAAGTTTTGAGAGTTTAAACTTAAAAATAAGTTATAATTATGCTTTTTGATCCTCAAAGTGTTGGAAAATTGTAATTAGTTTATAAAAATGTTTACGGTTTAATTACATCCTTGGCTTTTAACGGTCAGTTTTCACTAATGCAAAAAATACTTTGTTTAATTTCTATTTTAAAGCTGTAATTAAGCATTATTAGTATAGGCTAATCACTTTCAAAAGAGACTGCAGTTACACTGCATGTATATGTAGCCTTTTATATATACTAAATAGATGTGTATGTGTATATATATATATATATATATATATATATATATATATATATATATATAATATGTATAGAGGTGTGTGTGTGTGTGTGTGTGTGTGTGTATATATATATATATATATATAATACTGTGAATAATACTTTGTTTTATTTCTATTTTAAAGCTGTAATTAAGCATTATTAATATAGGCTAATCACTTTCAAAAGAGACTGCAGTTACACCACAGTTACACTATATGTAGCCTTTTATATATACGAAATAGATGTGTGTGTATATATATATATATATAAATGGTACTGTGATACTGTGAACAATACTTTGTTTTATTTCTATTTTAAAGATGTAATTAAGCATTATTTATGTAGTCTTACCACTTTCAAAACAGACAGCAGTTACACTGAATGTATATGGAGCCCTTTATATTTACAATATAAATGTAGATAGATATGCATGTATGTGTGTGAATAGATTTAGGCGCTATAAATAAACGTAGGCGCTTAGGCGTGGACGCGCGTATATGGAGCCTCTAATACATACTTTTTAGATGTATATGTAAATCCTTCCTTCATGGGAAACAAACTTAAATATTAGTATTTTTAAAATAATTCCTGCTAAAGTACAATGAGGAGAGTAATGCAGTTTTTTCTAATCTCAAGCAGTTTTCAGATTGACTCGATCTGCCATGTCAGACTTCAGTTCAACACGGCAATTATAGCAGATAAAGGAATCAACGCAATGTAATATTTGTATAAAGCCTTCCTCCATGGGAAACAAAATAACTTAAATATTAGTATTTTTTAAATAATTCCTGCTCATGTAATGCAGCAGAGTAATGCAGTTTTTTTTAATCTCAAGCAGTTTACAGTTTGAATCGATCTGCCATGTTTTTTGCATCCTTTAAAAATCTTATTTCATTTATTGTTTAAGTGTTCACAAAACATCGATCTATCAGCGAATCTGCTCAGGAAGCGCGTTTGAACTCGAGAACAGGAGTCAGACTTTAGTTAAAAGCAGATAAAAGAATTAACACAATGTAACTATATACTCAAGAATTAGTTATAAATAACTTTGACTGTTAGACGCTGCATTTGAAGAGAGTCAGCGCGCGCGCTGCTCAGGGAAGCCGTTTACATGTGTCTTCCCCGTGCAAACACGAGCGAGAGTCAGAATTCGGCAATAAAGTACATAAATGAGCGCTATAAATAAACGTAGGTGCTTAGACGGTTATGCTTTGGCGCGAGTCCAGGAGGACGCGCGTTTAAACTTCACCTACCTTCCCCATAGTAATGTACTCCGTTGCCGAGTAAAGACGAATGAGAGTCAGAATTTGGCCATATAAGTGCATAAATCTTCAAGGAAACACGCTGCAGCGGTTACTTGATAATCGGAAACAATTTCCGTTTGATCATAAACTCTCTCACATAAATCTATTTTAGGAGATTATGATCTCTCTCTCCAGCAGTAATGGCGTCTTTGAAAAGCTTTGAGGCTTTGAATTGCAGCGCTCTGATTCGTTCAAACTTCAGTGCTCTCACTGACAGGGGTGTAATTTTGTGATATTATGAATGTAAAATAGAGAGATTTAACTTACTAATTAAAGTAAAAAATCGATTGTAGACCTGCAAGTTTTTTTTCAGGATTTAAAAAAATAAAATGCATGCCCATTGGAATGGACATGTTCACACATACTGTATTGAAATGTATTATATATCAGGTGTAATGTTGTGATTTACCAACAGATGGAGTGGACGCTCTATCTAAAATTCAGTTTTCACTTCATTAGTGAAAGTCTATGGAGATTTTATGACTTTAATCTTCAGTTTTATCAAAAATCATAAGTCTGATCAGTCTGAAAAGGGATAGCAACTCAAGTCAGAACAGGTCTGAAGTCTGAGCAGAGTTTAGTGGTTGTAGCTTTAAAGCTCTAGGAGGAGATGCATTGAGAATTTTAGGTAAGAAGAATAATAATAATAATAATAATAATAATAATAAGTTTAGATACAATATCACTAAGTTGGCTTTCTCAAGCCAACTTAATAACTAGATAGAGGAAGTTTATGATATAAACTTCAGTTGGCTTGAGAAAGCCTATTGTGAAAGTTAAATTTATTTGTAAAAGCTTAACAAGTTGTTTAAGTTTACAGATAGATAGATGGAAAGAATTAGATCTTGAGCATATATACACTTGTTAGTTATTGCTTTGCGTTGTTTCTAGGCAGTTACTAAGGTGTCGTTATGTTCTTTGATCATAATTTAATCTTTAATCATTTAATGATCAATTTTGCTAGCAAGATTTAATGTTAATTATCTTGTTGATAGCAAGATTTAGTATGAATTCCGAAGTCATTAGCAACATTTAACATAAATAAGCATGTTGCTGGCAAGAATTAGCTGAATTAGCATATTGGTAGCAAGATTTATTGTTAATTAACAAGTTGCTATCAAGATTTAGCATGATCTAGCATGTCACTAGTGAGAATTTGCGTGATCTAGCATGTTGCTAGCAAGATTTAACGTTAATTAACAAGACGCTATTGACATTTATTGTGAACTAACATGTCGCTAGTGAGATTTGTTAATTCGTAGGTCGCTTGTGAGATTTAGGCCACGTCCACACGATGCCGGCGCGTTCCCTATCCGATCTTTTTTTTCCTCGTTCAAAAAAAAATATCAGCGTCCACACGATACCACTGAAACCGACTGAATCCGGTGTAGTTTATATGCCAGACCAGTATGGGGCGCTGTAATTCTGCCACAGATAATACACTATACACAGAGAAGACGACCTTGAGCATGCGCATTGTTGTTGCTGTTCAGTGTTGCCAGATTGCTAGTTACCTTTTTGTCACGTCCGATCGGGAAAAAATGCATTGGGCTGGTTGATCAAATTTGGGATGGTTTTTGATGCATAAAATCGCTCAATATTTTTCATTATTTATAAGAGTACGCACTTTGGGCTGGTATTTTTTTAAATTGGAGGGTTTTAAGCTGTAGCTGCGCTGGAATCTTCAGTACAATCTGGCAACACTGTTGCTGTTACTGTGACGCAGCCGACACGTGATGTGATGACATCATCGGTAAACAAAAAAATATACGGATTGGCCGTCCACACGAGTCCGCAAGGGTGTCGGATTCAGATCTATCCACTTTAGGACCCGGTATCAAAAGAGAGCGGATTCAGTCTCCCAAATCGCCGGATCAGTGTGGACGGAACGCCAATCCGATAAGAAATGTGTGCGGATGCAGTGATCCGCGTCTCCGTGTGGACGGGGCCTTAACATGAGTTAACATGTCACTGACGAGAATGAATGTTATTTAACAAGTCACTAGTGAGATTTAATGTTTTAAAGAACACAAGAGTCAGTTGACGCAGAGACTGGAGGTTATTGATGATTCAGCTGAACAGTGAGTGGTCTGAAATATCAAAGAATAATAATGAATATTAAATATTAATCTAAAATAAACAACATTTACATTGGTAATAAACATGAGTAAATAATTAATTGATTACAGAAGTGTTGCAATACTTGGTTAGTGCACAAAATGGCGTCTAGGGAACATACATGGAGTTTTTTCATCATGAGGGATCATCGGTGTTGTAACGAAATACCAAAAAATAAATAACAATGCTTTTTGATCCCCAAAGTGTTGAAAATTGCAATTAGTTTATAAAAATGTTTACGGTTTAATTACAACCTTGGCTTTTAACGGTCAGTTTTCACTAATGTGAATACTTTGTTTTATTTCTATTTTAAAGATGTAATTAAGCATTATTAATATAGTCGTACCACTTTCTAAACAGACTGCAGTTCCACTGCATATATATGGAGCCCTTTATACATTTATTTACTATATAAATGTGTGTATAGATAGATATGTATGTGTGTGTATATATATATATATATATATATATATATATATATATATATATATATGTATGTGTGTGTGTGTGTATAAAGCCTTTCTTCATGTGAAATAAAATAACTTAAATATTAGTATTTCTTAAATAATTCCTGCTAAAGTACAATGAGGAGAGTAATGCTGTTTTTTCTAATCTCAAGCAGTTTTCAGATTGAATTGATCTGCCATGTCAGACTTCAGTTCAACACGGCAATTATAGCAGATAAATGAATCAACGCAATGTAATATTTGTATAAAGCCTTCCTCCATGGGAAACAAAATAACTTAAATATTAGTATTTTTAAAATAATTCCTGCTCATGTAATGCAGCAGAGTAATGCAGTTTTTTTGAACTCAAGCAGTTTACAGTTTGAAGCGATCTGCCATCGTTTTTGCATCCTTTTAAATACCTTATTTCATTTATTGTTTAAGTGTTCACAAAACATCGATCTATCAGCGAATCTGCTCAGGAAACGCGTTTGAACTCGAGAACAGGAGTCAGACTTTAGTTAAAAGCAGATAAAAGAATTAACACAATGTAACTATATACTCGAGAATTAGTTATAAATAACTTTGACTGTTAGACGCTGCATTTGAAGAGAGTCAGCGCGCTCTGCTCAGGGAAGCCGTTTACATGTGTCTTCCCCGTGCAAACACGAGCGAGAGTCAGAATTCGGCAATAAAGTACATAAATGAGCGCTATAAATAAACTTAGGCGATTAGACGGTTATGCTTTGGCGCGAGTCCAGGAGGACGCGCGTTTAAACTTCACTTACCTTTCCTATAGTATCATAGTGCTCAACAGCGAAAATCCTTTGCCGAGTAAAGACGAATGAGAGTCAGAATTTGGCCATATAAGTGCATAAATCTTCAAGGAAACACGCTGCAGCGGTTACTTGATAATCGGAAACAATTTCCGTTTGATCATAAACTCTCTCACATAAATCTATTTTAGGAGATTATGATCTCTCTCTCCAGCAGTAATGGCGTCTTTGAAAAGCTTTGAGGCTTTGAATTGCAGCGCTCTGATTCGTTCAAACTTCAGTGCTCTCACTGACAGGGGTGTAATTTTGTGATATTATGAATGTAAAATAGAGAGATTTAACTTACTAATTAAAGTAAAAAATCGATTGTAGACCTGCAAGTTTTTTTTCAGGATTTAAAAAAATAAAATGCATGCCCATTGGAATGGACATGTTCACACATACTGTATTGAAATGTATTATATATCAGGTGTAATGTTGTGATGTTACCAACAGATGGAGTGGACGCTCTATCTAAAATTCAGTTTTCACTTCATTAGTGAAAGTCTATGGAGATTTTATGACTTTAATCTTCAGTTTTATCAAAAATCATAAGTCTGATCAGTCTGAAAAGGGATAGCAACTCAAGTCAGAACAGGTCTGAAGTCTGAGCAGAGTTTAGTGGTTGTAGCTTTAAAGCTCTAGGAGGAGATGCATTGAGAATTTTAGGTAAGAAGAATAATAATAATAATAATAAGTTTAGATACAATATCACTAAGTTGGCTTTCTCAAGCCAACTTAACTAGATAGAGGAAGTTTATGATATAAACTTCAGTTGGCTTGAGAAAGCCTATTGTGAAAGTTAAATTTATTTGTAAAAGCTTAACAAGTTGTTTAAGTTTACAGATAGATAGATGGAAAGAATTAGATCTTGAGCATATATACACTTGTTAGTTATTGCTTTGCGTTGTTTCTAGGCAGTTACTAAGGTGTCGTTATGTTCTTTGATCATAATTTAATCTTTAATCAATTAATGATCAATTTTGCTAGCAAGATTTAATGTTAATTATCTTGTTGATAGCAAGATTTAGTATGAATTCCGAAGTCATTAGCAACATTTAACATAAATAAGCATGTTGCTGGCAAGAATTAGCTGAATTAGCATATTGGTAGCAAGATTTATTGTTAATTAACAAGTTGCTATCAAGATTTAGCATGATCTAGCATGTCACTAGTGAGAATTTGCGTGATCTAGCATGTTGCTAGCAAGATTTAACGTTAATTAACAAGACGCTATTGACATTTATTGTGAACTAACATGTCGCTAGTGAGATTTGTTAATTCGTAGGTCGCTTGTGAGATTTAGGCCACGTCCACACGATGCCGGCGCGTTCCCTATCCGATCTTTTTTTTCCTCGTTCAAAAAAAAATATCAGCGTCCACACGATACCACTGAAACCGACTGAATCCGGTGTAGTTTATATGCCAGACCAGTATGGGGCGCTGTAATTCTGCCACAGATAATACACTATACACAGAGAAGACGACCTTGAGCATGCGCATTGTTGTTGCTGTTCAGTGTTGCCAGATTGCTAGTTACCTTTTTGTCACGTCCGATCGGGAAAAAATGCATTGGGCTGGTTGATCAAATTTGGGATGGTTTTTGATGCATAAAATCGCTCAATATTTTTCATTATTTATAAGAGTACGCACTTTGGGCTGGTATTTTTTTAAATTGGAGGGTTTTAAGCTGTAGCTGCGCTGGAATCTTCAGTACAATCTGGCAACACTGTTGCTGTTACTGTGACGCAGCCGACACGTGATGTGATGACATCATCGGTAAACAAAAAAATATACGGATTGGCCGTCCACACGAGTCCGCAAGGGTGTCGGATTCAGATCTATCCACTTTAGGACCCGGTATCAAAAGAGAGCGGATTCAGTCTCCCAAATCGCCGGATCAGTGTGGACGGAACGCCAATCCGATAAGAAATGTGTGCGGATGCAGTGATCCGCGTCTCCGTGTGGACGGGGCCTTAACATGAGTTAACATGTCACTGACGAGAATGAATGTTATTTAACAAGTCACTAGTGAGATTTAACGTTTTAAAGAACACAAGAGTCAGTTGACGCAGAGACTGGAGGTTATTGATGATTCAGCTGAACAGTGAGTGGTCTGAAATATCAAAGAATAATAATGAATATTAAATATTAATCTAAAATAAACAACATTTACATTGGTAATAAACATGAGTAAATAATTAATTGATTACAGAAGTGTTGCAATACTTGGTTAGTGCACAAAATGGCATCTAGGGAACATACATGGAGTTTTTTCATCATGAGGGATCATCGGTGTTGTAACGAAATACCAAAAAATAAATAACAATGCTTTTTGATCCCCAAAGTGTTGAAAATTGCAATTAGTTTATAAAAATGTTTACGGTTTAATTACAACCTTGGCTTTTAACGGTCAGTTTTCACTAATGTGAATACTTTGTTTTATTTCTATTTTAAAGATGTAATTAAGCATTATTAATATAGTCTTACCACTTTCTAAACAGACTGCAGTTACACTGCATATATATGGAGCCCTTTATACATTTATTTACTATATAAATGTGTGTATAGATAGATATGTATGTGTGTGTATATATATATATATATATGTATATGTATATATATATATATGTATGTGTGTGTGTATAAAGCCTTTCTTCATGTGAAATAAAATAACTTAAATATTAGTATTTCTTAAATAATTCCTGCTAAAGTACAATGAGGAGAGTAATGCTGTTTTTTCTAATCTCAAGCAGTTTTCAGATTGAATTGATCTGCCATGTCAGACTTCAGTTCAACACGGCAATTATAGCAGATAAATGAATCAACGCAATGTAATATTTGTATAAAGCCTTCCTCCATGGGAAACAAAATAACTTAAATATTAGTATTTTTAAAATAATTCCTGCTCATGTAATGCAGCCGAGTAATGCAGTTTTTTTGAACTCAAGCAGTTTACAGTTTGAAGCGATCTGCCATCGTTTTTGCATCCTTTTAAATACCTTATTTCATTTATTGTTTAAGTGTTCACAAAACATCGATCTATCAGCGAATCTGCTCAGGAAACGCGTTTGAACTCGAGAACAGGAGTCAGACTTTAGTTAAAAGCAGATAAAAGAATTAACACAATGTAACTATATACTCGAGAATTAGTTATAAATAACTTTGACTGTTAGACGCTGCATTTGAAGAGAGTCAGCGCGCGCGCTGCTCAGGGAAGCCTTTTCCAATGTATATTGACTCACGAGCGAGAGTCAGAATTCGGCAATAAAGTACATAAATGAGCGCTATAAATAAACTTAGGCGATTAGACGGTTATGCTTTGGCGCGAGTCCAGGAGGACGCGCGTTTAAACTTCACTTACCTTTCCTATAGTATCATAGTGCTCAACAGCGAAAATCCTTTGCCGAGTAAAGACGAATGAGAGTCAGAATTTGGCCATATAAGTGCATAAATCTTCAAGGAAACACGCTGCAGTGGTTACTTGATAATCGGAAACAATTTCCGTTTGATCATAAACTCTCTCACATAAATCTATTTTAGGAGATTATGATCTCTCTCCAGCAGTAATGGCGTCTTTGAAAAGCTTTGAGGCTTTGAATTGCAGCGCTCTGATTCGTTCAAACTTCAGTGCTCTCACTGACAGGGGTGTAATTTTGTGATATTATGAATGTAAAATAGAGAGATTTAACTTACTAATTAAAGTAAAAAATCGATTGTAGACCTGCAAGTTTTTTTTCAGGATTTAAAAAAATAAAATGCATGCCCATTGGAATGGACATGTTCACACATACTGTATTGAAATGTATTATATATCAGGTGTAATGTTGTGATGTTACCAACAGATGGAGTGGACGCTCTATCTAAAATTCAGTTTTCACTTCATTAGTGAAAGTCTATGGAGATTTTATGACTTTAATCTTCAGTTTTATCAAAAATCATAAGTCTGATCAGTCTGAAAAGGGATAGCAACTCAAGTCAGAACAGGTCTGAAGTCTGAGCAGAGTTTAGTGGTTGTAGCTTTAAAGCTCTAGGAGGAGATGCATTGAGAATTTTAGGTAAGAAGAATAATAATAATAACTAGATAGAGGAAGTTTATGATATAAACTTCAGTTGGCTTGAGAAAGCCTAGCCTGAAAGTTACATTTATTTGTAAAAGCTTAAAAAGTTTTGAAAGTTTACAGATGGATAGATGGAAAGAATTAGATCTTGAGCATATATACTCTTGTTAGTTATTGCCTTGCGTTGTTTCTAGGCAGTTACTAAGGTGTCGTTATGTTCTTTGATCATAATTTAATCTTTAATCAATTGATGATCAATTTTGCTAGCAAGATTTAATGTTAATTATCTTGTTGCTAGCAAGATTTAGTATGAATTCCGAAGTCATTAGCAACATTTAACATAAATAAGCATGTTGCTGGCAAGAATTTGCTGAATTAGCATATTGTTAGCAAGATTTATCGTTAATTAGCTTGAAAAGTTTTGAGAGTTTAAACTTAAAAATAAGTTATAATTATGCTTTTTGATCCTCAAAGTGTTGGAAAATTGTAATTAGTTTATAAAAATGTTTACGGTTTAATTACATCCTTGGCTTTTAACGGTCAGTTTTCACTAATGCAAAAAATACTTTGTTTAATTTCTATTTTAAAGCTGTAATTAAGCATTATTAGTATAGGCTAATCACTTTCAAAAGAGACTGCAGTTACACTGCATGTATATGTAGCCTTTTATATATACTAAATAGATGTGTATGTGTATGTATATATATATATATATATATATAATATGTATAGAGGTGTGTGTGTGTGTGTGTATATATATATATATATATATATATATATATATAATATGTATAGAGGTGTGTGTGTGTGTGTATATATATATATATATATATATATATATATATATATATATATATATATATATATATATATATGATACTGTGAATAATACTTTGTTTTATTTCTATTTTAAAGCTGTAATTAAGCATTATTAATATAGGCTAATCACTTTCAAAAGAGACTGCAGTTACACCACAGTTACACTATATGTAGCCTTTTATATATACGAAATAGATGTGTGTGTATGTGTGTATATATATATATATATATATCTATATATATATATATATATATATATATATATATATAAATAAATGGTACTGTGATACTGTGAATAATACTTTGTTTTATTTCTATTTTAAAGATGTAATTAAGCATTATTTATGTAGTCTTACCACTTTCAAAACAGACAGCAGTTACACTGAATGTATATGGAGCCCTTTATATTTACAATATAAATGTAGATAGATATGCATGTATGTGTGTGAATAGATTTAGGCGCTATAAATAAACGTAGGCGCTTAGGCGTGGACGCGCGAATGCGGGAGGACGCGCGTATATGGAGCCTCTAATACATACTTTTTAGATGTATATGTAAATCCTTCCTTCATGGGAAACAAACTTAAATATTAGTATTTTTAAAATAATTCCTGCTAAAGTACAATGAGGAGAGTAATGCAGTTTTTTCTAATCTCAAGCAGTTTTCAGATTGACTCGATCTGCCATGTCAGACTTCAGTTCAACACGGCAATTATAGCAGATAAAGGAATCAACGCAATGTAATATTTGTATAAAGCCTTCCTCCATGGGAAACAAAATAACTTAAATATTAGTATTTTTTAAATAATTCCTGCTCATGTAATGCAGCAGAGTAATGCAGTTTTTTTTAATCTCAAGCAGTTTACAGTTTGAATCGATCTGCCATGTTTTTTGCATCCTTTAAAAATCTTATTTCATTTACTGTTTAAGTGTTCACAAAACATCGATCTATCAGCGAATCTGCTCAGGAAGCGCGTTTGAACTCGAGAACAGGAGTCAGACTTTAGTTAAAAGCAGATAAAAGAATTAACACAATGTAACTATATAGTCAAGAATTAGTTATAAATAACTTTGACTGTTAGACGCTGCATTTGAAGAGAGTCAGCGCGCGCGCTGCTCAGGGAAGCCTTTTCCAATGTATATTGACTCACGAGCGAGAGTCAGAATTCGGCAATAAAGTACATAAATGAGCGCTATAAATAAACGTAGGTGCTTAGACGGTTATGCTTTGGCGCGAGTCCAGGAGGACGCGCGTTTAAACTTCACCTACCTTCCCCATAGTAATGTACTCCGTTGCCGAGTAAAGACGAATGAGAGTCAGAATTTGGCCATATAAGTGCATAAATCTTCAAGGAAACACGCTGCAGCGGTTACTTGATAATCGGAAACAATTTCCGTTTGATCATAAACTCTCTCACATAAATCTATTTTAGGAGATTATGATCTCTCTCTCCAGCAGTAATGGCGTCTTTGAAAAGCTTTGAGGCTTTGAATTGCAGCGCTCTGATTCGTTCAAACTTCAGTGCTCTCACTGACAGGGGTGTAATTTTGTGATATTATGAATGTAAAATAGAGAGATTTAACTTACTAATTAAAGTAAAAAATCGATTGTAGACCTGCAAGTTTTTTTTCAGGATTTAAAAAAATAAAATGCATGCCCATTGGAATGGACATGTTCACACATACTGTATTGAAATGTATTATATATCAGGTGTAATGTTGTGATGTTACCAACAGATGGAGTGGACGCTCTATCTAAAATTCAGTTTTCACTTCATTAGTGAAAGTCTATGGAGATTTTATGACTTTAATCTTCAGTTTTATCAAAAATCATAAGTCTGATCAGTCTGAAAAGGGATAGCAACTCAAGTCAGAACAGGTCTGAAGTCTGAGCAGAGTTTAGTGGTTGTAGCTTTAAAGCTCTAGGAGGAGATGCATTGAGAATTTTAGGTAAGAAGAATAATAATAATAACTAGATAGAGGAAGTTTATGATATAAACTTCAGTTGGCTTGAGAAAGCCTAGCCTGAAAGTTAAATTTATTTGTAAAAGCTTAAAAAGTTTTGAAAGTTTACAGATGGATAGATGGAAAGAATTAGACCTTGAGCATATATACTCTTGTTAGTTATTGCCTTGCGTTGTTTCTAGGCAGTTACTAAGGTGTCGTTATGTTCTTTGATCATAATTTAATCTTTAATCAATTGATGATCAATTTTGCTAGCAAGATTTAATGTTAATTATCTTGTTGCTAGCAAGATTTAGTATGAATTCTGAAGTCATTAGCAACATTTAACATAAATAAGCATGTTGCTGGCAAGAATTTGCTGAATTAGCATATTGTTAGCAAGATTTATCGTTAATTAGCTTAAAAAGTTTTGAGAGTTTAAACTTAAAAATAAGTTATAATTATGCTTTTTGATCCCCAAAGTGTTGGAAAATTGTAATTAGTTTAAAAAAATGTTTACGGTTTAATTACATCCTTGGCTTTTAACGGTCAGTTTTCACTAATGCGAAAAATACTTTGTTTAATTTCTATTTTAAAGCTGTAATTAAGCATTATTAGTATAGGCTAATCACTTTCAAAAGAGACTGCAGTTACACTGCATGTATATGTAGCCTTTTATATATACTAAATAGATGTGTATGTGTATATATATATATATATATATATATATATATATATATATATATAGAGGTGTGTGTGTGTGTGTATATATATATATATATATATATATATATATATATACACACAGTGAATAATACTTTGTTTTATTTCTATTTTAAAGCTGTAATTAAGCATTATTAATATAGGCTAATCACTTTCAAAAGAGACTGCAGTTACACCACAGTTACACTATATGTAGCCTTTTATATATACTAAATAGATGTGTGTGTATGTGTGTATATATATATATATATATATATATATATATATATATATATATAAATGGTACTGTGATACTGTGAATAATACTTTGTTTTATTTCTATTTTAAAGATGTAATTAAGCATTATTTATGTAGTCTTACCACTTTCAAAACAGACAGCAGTTACACTGCATGTATATGGAGCCCTTTATATTTACAATATAGATGTAGATTGTCACGTTTATGTTAGTTTTCACCCTGGACTCTTAGTTTACCTTGTCTGTGTCACATGTTCCCCGTTCCTGATCTCACCTCACCCAGTTCCCATTAGCACTTATCAGTCACAGGTGTTTTGTGTTTCTGTTAATCATAGTCAGTATTTAATTTCTCCATGTTCACTCCCCTGTTGTCGATTGTTAATGTTATGTTCCCTAGTCGTGTGTGGATGTTATTTCTGTTGAGTTTGCACCATCGCGTGCTTTTGTTTTTGTTATTGAATAAAGTGTTTACTTGCATTTCTGGCTCCGCGTATGCTCCGCATCGCACACGATCCTGCGCCTTGTGACATAGATAGATATGCATGTATGTGTGTGAATAAATTTACGCGCTATAAATAAACGTAGGCGCTTAGGCGTGGACGCGCGAATGCGGGAGGACGCGCGTATATGGAGCCTCTAATACATACTTTTTAGATGTATATGTAAATCCTTCCTTCATGGGAAACAAACTTAAATATTAGTATTTTTAAAATAATTCCTGCTAAAGTACAATGAGGAGAGTAATGCAGTTTTTTCTAATCTCAAGCAGTTTTCAGATTGACTCGATCTGCCATGTCAGACTTCAGTTCAACACGGCAATTATAGCAGATAAAGGAATCAACGCAATGTAATATTTGTATAAAGCCTTCCTCCATGGGAAACAAAATAACTTAAATATTAGTATTTTTTAAATAATTCCTGCTCATGTAATGCAGCAGAGTAATGCAGTTTTTTTTTATCTCAAGCAGTTTACAGTTTGAATCGATCTGCCATGTTTTTGCATCCTTTAAAATACCTTATTTCATTTATTGTTTAAGTGTTCACAAAACATCGATCTATCAGCGAATCTGCTCAGGAAGCGCGTTTGAACTCGAGAACAGGAGTCAGACTTTAGTTAAAAGCAGATAAAAGAATTAACACAATGTAACTATATACTCAAGAATTAGTTATAAATAACTTTGACTGTTAGACGCTGCATTTGAAGAGAGTCAGCGCGCGCGCTGCTCAGGGAAGCCTTTTCCAATGTATATTGACTCACGAGCGAGAGTCAGAATTCGGCAATAAAGTACATAAATGAGCGCTATAAATAAACGTAGGTGCTTAGACGGTTATGCTTTGGCGCGAGTCCAGGAGGACGCGCGTTTAAACTTCACTTACCTTCCCCATAGTAATGTACTCCGTTGCCGAGTAAAGACGAATGAGAGTCAGAATTTGGCCATATAAGTGCATAAATCTTCAAGGAAACACGCTGCAGCGGTTACTTGATAATCGGAAACAATTTCCGTTTGATCATAAACTCTCTCACATAAATCTATTTTAGGAGATTACGATCTCTCTCTCCAGCAGTAATGGCGTCTTTGAAAAGCTTTGAGGCTTTGAATTGCAGCGCTCTGATTCGTTCAAACTTCAGTGCTCTCACTGACAGGGGTGTAATTTTGTGATATTATGAATGTAAAATAGAGAGATTTAACTTACTAATTAAAGTAAAAAATCGATTGTAGACCTGCAAGTTTTTTTTCAGGATTTTAAAAAATAAAATGCATGCCCATTGGAATGGACATGTTCACACATACTGTATTGAAATGTATTATATATCAGGTGTAATGTTGTGATGTTACCAACAGATGGAGTGGACGCTCTATCTAAAATTCAGTTTTCACTTCATTAGTGAAAGTCTATGGAGATTTTATGACTTTAATCTTCAGTTTTATCAAAAATCATAAGTCTGATCAGTCTGAAAAGGGATAGCAACTCAAGTAATAATAATAATAATAATAATAATAATAAGTTTAGATACAATATCACTAAGTTGGCTTTCTCAAGCCAACTTAATAATAATAATAATAAGTTTAGATACAATATCACTAAGTTGGCTTTCTCAAGCCAACTTAATAATAAGTTTAGATACAATATCACTAAGTTGGCTTTCTCAAGCCAACTTAATGAGTCCCAAGCGTGCACAGGATGAAGAAGAGTTAATCCTTTGTAGTGCCTCTTCCCAGTTTCTCTCTGACAACTCAACCATCAACTCGCCCTCCCAACCGTTCTTGATTTTTGAAAGGTCATGACTTTCAAGAGACATTAGTTGAGAGTATAGCCGTGATATCAGTCCTTTTTTCGGACGGAGAAGGGTAATTTCCTCCCATGCTGCTTCAATAGGGAGGACCGGGAAAGAAGGGAACAGTGCTTTAACACAGTGGCGTATTTGGAGATATCTAAAAAAGTTATTGCGTGAAAGATCGTATTTCTGGCATATATTGTCAAAACTATCGAACCCTTCTTTACAGTACAAGCTCTTAAAACAGGAAAGCTGCTTCCTGTCCCACTGAGTGAATGTTGAGTCAAGAGAGGAGGCTGGAAATAGATGATTCTTACAGATAGGGCCTAGGGGGGAGGGAAAGGTGAATTTGTAATGGTTTCGGAACTGGGCCCAGATTTTAAGGGTGGACAGTACTATGGGATTAGAGGTAAACTTGGACCACTTTGTGGGCAGGGAGGAGTACACCAAAGCAGGGAGGGACGACGAGTGACAAGAGTGCGCCTCAAGCGTACACCAGTCGGCGTCTGGCACATGGAGCCAGAATAAAATTTTCTGCAGGTTAGCTGCCCAATAGTAGTGAATAAAACTGGGGAGAGCTAGTCCCCCCACATCGCGACCCCTCTGAAGTAAGCGTTTGTTAACTCTTGGAACTTTATTCTTCCAGATGAAGGAGGTAATGGATGTATTGACTGCTTTGAAAAATGATTTTGTCAGGAATAACGGTAGACATTGAAACAAATACATGTACTTTGGGAGTACGTTCATCTTCACTGATTGTACCCTCCCTGCTATAGTCAGAGGCAAACTGCTCCACCTTTGAAAGTCAGCTTTCATTTGGTTAACTAGAGGTGTAAAATTAGCCCCCAGAAGAGAGGTGAAGGAACGCGTAATGTTTATTCCAAGATATTTGAAACCAGAGTATGTTAAGTGGAAGGGGACTGCTTCTTGTTTAATTTGCCTTGCCGAATCATTAATGGGGAAGCATTCACTTTTCTGGTAATTAAGTTTGTAGCCAGAAAATGACCCAAAATTGTTCAGTAGTGATACGATCTCGGGGACGCTGGTTTCTAAATTGCTTATATAGATCAAGAGATCGTCCGCATACAGAGAGACGCGATGTTCCTCAGTCCCGCGCCTAATCCCCCGTAACACAGATGACGACTTTAAAGCAAGCGAAAGAGGCTCGATTGCCACTGCAAATAGGAGCGGGGATAGAGGACATCCTTGACGTGTCCCACGTGACAGGGGGAAAAAGTTGGAAAGGGATTGGTTAGTTTGAATACATGCCTGTGGGGACGAATAAAGCAGACGAATCCATGCCAGAAACATGTCCCCAAACCCAAACCTTTCCAATACAGAAAACAAGTACTTCCACTCCACCCGGTCAAAGGCTTTCTCTGCATCCAGAGAAATTACAGCTTCTGCAGTCGAAGACGGACCGGGGGAGTAGATCACATTAGCAAGCCGTCGAATATTTGAAAAAGAGTGACGACCCTTTATAAAACCAGTCTGGTCCTCAGAGATGACTTTAGGGAGAACGGATTCTAAACGATGTGCCATCACCTTGGCTAAAATTTTTATGTCAACGTTTAGGAGGGAAATAGGCCGGTAAGAGCCACTGTTGGCAGGGTCCTTATCCTTTTTGAGGAGTAGTGTAATCTTAGCTTGTGTAAGGGTTGGAGGCAAGTAACCGTTTCCCAATGATTCGTTAAATACTTCTAGCATAAGAGGAACAAGTTTATCTTTAAATTTCTTAAAAAATTCGGGAGGATACCCGTCAGGTCCTGGCGATTTCCCAGTTCGCATGTCTCCGATGGCGGCAGTGATCTCTAACTGTGTGAGAGGTCGCTCTAACTCTTCCCTGTCTCCCGGCTCAATAGTAGGCAATTCTAAATTATCTAAGAAACAATTCATATTCGTAACATCTGATGGGAATTCAGACGTGTAAAGTGTAGAGTAAAAAGTAGCAAAAGTATTATTGATTTCCTTTGGGTTGGTGACTATATTTTGATCTTGATCTCTCACTTGGGGTATGAGCCGTGAAGCAGCCTGACGTTTCAGCTGATGAGCCAGCAATCGACTAGCTTTTTCACCATACTCGTAGTAAGTGCTCCGGGTCCTTGTTAATAAGTATTCAGCCTGGTTGGTAGAAAGAAGATTAAGCTTAGACTGTAAAGCTATCCGTTCTTTATATAATTCTGGGGAGGGGCTTTCAGAATATTTGCAGTCTAACTTAAAAATTAAATCAGTCAGGTCTTCTATTTGTTTGCGACGCTCCCTATTGACATGTGCTACGTAGGAGATAATTTGTCCTCTTAAGTACGCTTTTAAGGTTTCCCAAAGTAGGGAATATGATATACCTTCCTTCTTGTTTACTTCTAGAAAAGTATCTATATTAGTAGATACATGTTCGCAAAATTTCTCATTTGAAAGCAGCAGGGAATTAAGTCTCCAGAAGGATTGTTCTCTAACATTCAGAGTGAAACAAAGGTCTAAGATAAGTGGTGCATGATCTGAAATAATGATGGACAAATATTCAACCGATTTCACTGCAGGTACAAAAAAGCTATCTATAAAAAAAGTAATCTATTCTTGAGAAAGATTGGTGGACATGAGAAAAGAAAGAGAATTGTTTGGAGGTCGGATTTTGAAACCTCCATGGGTCTTGGCAGCCATTTAGTCTCATAAAGTCTGAGAAGACCCTTGACATTGCAGATGGGGAGGTAGATTTAGGGCTAGATTTATCAAGCAAGGGGTCCATTGTACAATTAAGATCCCCTGCAAGGATCAATCTATGTGTATCTAAATTAGGGAGAGATGACAGAAGCTTATTGGCAAATTCAGTATCGTCCCAGTTAGGGGCATACACATTTACTAAGAGAACTGGTGTTTGAAATAGGAGGCCTGAGACAATGACAAATCGACCATTGGGGTCTGTCATTATTGCATTTAGTGAAAATTGAATTCGTTTATTAATCAAAATTGCCACCCCTCGTGATCTACTATTAAATTTGGAATGGAAGATATGATTAACCCATGCTTTACGGAGTCTGTTGTGATCTTCTAGCCGTAAATGTGTCTCCTGAAGAAACAAAACATCAGTTTTCAGTTGTTTAAGATGGGAAAAAACCCTAGTGCGTTTCACAGGACCATTTAACCCTTTAACATTCCAGGACAGAAACCTAACTGGAGCTCCCCCTACTGGATTTATACCCCCTGCATTATTTATCATAGAAGACATCTAGTAAGATGTTTATCATGTAAACAGAATGTTCCCCATTTCTCATTAAACTTAAATTGGAATAATAATAAAAGAAAAAAGAAAAAAAGAAAAGTGAAAAAAAGAAAAAATTGAAAAAACCCCTGAACACCCCAAACCTAGATTTTCTTCCCCAAACGAAGAAAACCGCAGGAATTCCCAAATGAAAAACTTCCACGAAATCCAGCATAGTCTAACTCCTATCCTAACCTGAGAGTGGCTCCTCTCTCAGTGAGTGATTTGTGTTCTACCTATATACAATTATCTATTTGGCACCCCTTAAAAAAAACTGAAAACAGGGACCAAGCTAAGTCAACAAATACTATTGAAAATATAAAATATCCTTAATCTGCATCAGAAAACCACATTAATGCAAATATCACAGCGTAAGCTTGAAGTTTACTTGAAAAAAAACAATCTCTTCTTATTTCTCGTTTATATTTTAGTCAAGTAAACAAATAGTCCCAAAATCAAAGTGTCTAAGCCAAAAGCTAGGCTTACTTTCACCTTCTCATATAGTCTGTGCTCCAGCATACCGGTAATTTACTCTCCCCAATGAAGATCGTAAAACTCTCTGGCCTTCTCCGGAGTCTCGAAGAACCGCGTCTGCCCGTCGTGAAGGACGCGAAGCCGGGCGGGATAGATGAGAGCGAACCTGACGTTCTTCTTGTACAGGAGGGATTTCACTTCTTTAAAGGCGGCTTGTTTTTTCCCAAGTTCCGCGCTGACGTCCTCGTGGAAAAATACCTTATGGCCCCTAAAGAACAGCTGCTCTCGTTTCCGCGTTATTATGCGATGTTTGTTTTGGAAGGCGTGGAAGAGAACCAGGAATATCCTCGGCCGTTTTGAGCCAGCGCCGGAATCGGCGGTCGGCTTGGGTCCCACTCGGTGTGCGCGGGAGATAATAAGGGGGTGTGGAAAGAAGTCTTTACCCAGTACTTCCTCGAAAAAATCCGTCATGAACTTGATTGTGTCTGGTCCCTCCATATGCTCCGGGATACCGACGACTCGCAGATTGGACCTACGGGAGCGATTTTCCAGATCATCCACTTTGTTTTTCAGCCTCTGGTTTTCAGCTATAAGTGCGGTGCATGTCGTTTCGATAGCCTCGATCCTGTCGCTGTGGTCGTTTAGCCCTTCCTCCATCTCACGAATGCGTTCTTCGTGTGAGTCAAGAGACGATTTTACCAGTTCCAGGGATGCTGAAATTGGTGCCAGTGCCTCGCCGAGTGCTTTTTTCAGGAGGGAATCCGTTTGCTGTGCCAGGTCCGATAGAAGCACCGTGTGTAACTTCGCAAGATCAGCAGGTAACTCCGAGCTTGGCCTTGCTTGTGAGGCGTTAGCCATACTGTCTTCACTTGTGGTATCTTCGTCCATTTCAGTTGTTCTTTGCCCTCGATCACGTCTTTTTGGTCTCATTTACTCGTGTGAAGTTAAGTCTTACTGTACACGTAATAAACTCAAAGGGTGCCAAACTTTATGCCTAAAAAAAAATGAGGTAGAAAATGAAAAGTTTTCGGGAGCCACTTCTCACACGTCTGCTCGCTACATGCTCAAACCGGAAGTCCTTCTCTATACTTTGACCAATAGAGGGAGCAGCCAACTACTGTACTTCATGGTATTATCTTCAAGTTTTCCAGCCTCTGGTTTGTGTGCATGTTTTACTTGGTGCTTATTACTTTTGCCTAATTGTATTCTTAGTATGTAGAAGGATGTTATTTGTTGTACTGGTAGTTATTTAGGACATAATGATGCACTGAAGTACTCTGACAGTCTTTACTGTACGGCACCATTGCTGAATGTACAGCGGGACCAGTTTATTCAGATTCCCATAGCGAATGTGCAGGTTCTTTTTAGAGAATCAAAACCATGCACTGCAAACTGTGTTGTGCAACTAATTCTCCATAATGAATGAGTCTTATTAACCTATTTCCAGAACTGATGAATTTTGTGGGCTGTTTCTTTTTGAGTAGTGAAGTCCAGCCTGTTCCTAAATTAATGACGAATTTGATTCTAAAACATATAAATTAAATTTATCTTGCGTTGGTCTGAAAGTGTCATAAACCCCCCTCACCACCCCTTTATTGCCTTAAAAAGTGGGTGTAAAAGCTGAGGGAGGTAGATGGAGGGGTTAGAAAACCACTGATAAAATACACTCCATTATGCAGACAAAATGATTATTAGAATGAGTGTCGAAAAAAAAAAAAATTGTGTGAATAAAGGCATAGTTTTTTAATTTTTTGGTCTGTTATTTTCTGTGTATCAGAATAATCCATTGTGTCATTGCATTCATGATCAGACATTTCCGGTGTATCAGTGTCCTTATTTGCACATATTTATGAAATGGTTAGTTCCAGTCTTTGATTCTGATTGGTTAACAGCTGTAAACGATAAAGCACGGCTATGACCGCTTCATCCAACAGTTCTGTGCATCACTACACAACATCCTTAGCAACCACTCTTAACAACATAAACGTATGTGTTCTTGTTGATATTGTTCATTGAAACTTACCTGCATTTAGATGCAGCATTTTCCGTTAGGCCAGTCCTATGTTCATAGTAATCCATTTGAATGTTCACTGCGATATCATGTCCTTTTAACAGTCAAGGGGTTTTCCCATGCCTGACCTAAATGTGTATTCTCCAGCAACGGCAGCGAATCACCACTCTGAATTAAAGCATAGACCTCAATTTTCTTGGTTGATTCAACTTAGCTTTTTAAACCAGAAGAATGAAATGGCTCAGAAATGTGAAAAAGTAACACATTTTTCCTTAATAATAAACACGAATGCTATTGTTGTTTTCATTGACGTGCAAACTGTACAGTAATATCTTGTAACTCAAATTGCTCGTATTTCAAATATAATTTTTTCCCATAAGAAAAATAACATTGAATCCGTTCCGGCCCTTTAAAAATCTCCCTTATTAGTGCTTATAACAGAGGAAAAAAAAGAAGTTTTTAATTGCTATAGAGACACGCACACCAAAAATTATAATGTATATAAGGATTCCTGTGATGTAAAATGTGGTTTTAATTATGAGTTCTTACCTTTGAGACCGACGATACAGTAGCGGTCAGCAGATACCAAGCGTCAGCATCTGTAAGCTGCTCGTATCTCAAATATTTACTTGTATCTCGGAATACTCGTATCTCAAGGTATTACTGTACATGTTAACCTCTCAAAAAATGTGTTTTAGGGTTTCATGACCCTTTCAGGCTTGTGAGACATGCATAAATGAGATGAAGATACTTTATTCCAATAATGTTGTATAAAATACTACTAAAATAAATGAAATGTTATACTTTTGTGGGTAATTTATTATACCGGTAGTTAAGACCAATTTAAACGTTATTGAAAAGTTGATGTAATTTTATTTATTGAAATTCTCGTCATTTGATCGTAGAATTGCTGTTCTTTTTTCTAAATATGTCTTCCTTAATTGCTAAAGGAATTTATGTAACCATTAGAGAACCAAAATCATTGAGTTCTTTGATTTCCGTCTGCAGTTGTTGTTATAACAACAGTATTGTTTTACATAGAACGGTGTCCTGTAAACGCGTAGAGAATGGAATGTTTCTTGTATGTTCAAGACTGTATTGTATGAACAACCTTAAGTGTGTCAGAAGAGCAGCCAATGTTTTCTTCTCTCACGAGACCGTCTCTTCCCTCCTCATAAAAATTCTTGCAAGCGTTCAAACGGGGCGGGTTCAGCACTTGGTGGGTGCGGTTTTCTCTCTGCCTTCTCCTGGTCGGAAAGGAAACTTTCATCACGAGCTGATTTATGGCCGACTCGGCTCCCCTTGGGATCAGAAAGTCTTTTTGAATCCTCTTCCCCTCTCCATAAAAAGAAAAGCTGTTTTTGTGTAGTTGTATTTCTTTAAGGTTTAAGGGCCAGGCCCTTGGGGGCCGGTGGAAGGGGGAGTGACAGCGCTCTTCTAATGTGCTGAACTGAGTTCTGGGTTGGGAAAATGATAACAAACACCCCAACCAATGAAGTGATGTACATCAAACGATCCTCAAAAGCAAAAAAAAATTAAATAGCTTATATAAGTAAATCTTATGGTAAATAACTTTGCTACAGTGATTTTAGTTCATTAGGTGAGAGTAACTGGAATGGTTAGAGGAATCAGTTTTTAATGTGTTTTGCAAACCTCTGTTTCATCAATTCTTTTTAAAAGTTAGTCCATTAGAGCCGTTTTGTTCAGTAATTGGCCTTAGGAAAGTGTAGGAAAGCCATTATTCTTTTTTCAGTACTCACACTTGTCTCATTTGACTCTTTGTACACTGTTTGCGGTCAGGCCAGGTAATGATGCCGCCCTGTGCATGCACTTGGTTGGCCCTGTTAAAGAGAACGGGGTCAAGCAGGACCGGGAAGGGTGGAGCTGGGTCATTGCGGCATGGCGCCTCCTAGCAGGAGATAGCACTTTTTTATGGGTAATTAACTCTTATGTGCTCCTCGCCCCTCACTGCTGGAGCTTTAGTTTTGTTAATGGGTCGGCAGCGGAGGGCAAACAGTGTGTGTTCTTGTATTGACGGATTATTTATAGATTTTTATTTTTGAAGAACAGGCTTTCATTTTTAAAGCTTTCAGTTAAGTTGAATGTACGCCAGCTGCCAGACTTTTGTAATAATTTCTAAACCTATAAGTTATTTTATTCTCTGATGGTATTATATTATTTCTTATTTTAGTTAATATGTCCAGTTCAAAAGTTTGGGTTTAAGATTTTTTTCTAAAGCCCCTCCTATAGGCTGCATTTGATACAGTAAAAACAGTAATATTGTGAATATTATAACACTGTATTTTCTATTTTAAATATTTATTTCAATTTTCAGCATCATTACTCCAGACTTCAGTGTCACATGATCCTTCAGAAATCAGTCTAATATGCTGATTTGGTAATTAAGAAAGATTTCGTTACCACCAATGTTGAAAACCATTTTCCTGCCGAGTGTTTTTGAGGAACTAATTTTTTAATTCTTTGACTTCAAAAGTCAAAAGATGACATTTATTCGAAATATATATTTTTTTCAATGTAATATTATTTTGTCACTTTTGATAAATTTAATCTAAAAAAAAAAAAAAGATTTGTACAAGAGTACTATCATTTTTCTGTATCACGTTGGCATTATAGTAGCATGGCAAATGTGATTATGTATTACTGCTTTGCAGCACGTCCCTATGCTGTGTGGAGTAAAATGACCTGACCTCCGCTCTTAAACTTTAGCTGCAGTCTCTGTGCCACTTGAGTGGAAAAGTTAAAAGACTGATAGTCTAAAGGGCTCATAACCACCTGGAATGGTCCCTGCAGTCATGTCACCAGGGTTTTAATGGGCTGTTTTGCCTTTGAAAGTGTGTAGGGGTCATAAAGGCATGAGCAGGATGGTGGGAGTGAAAGGATGTGAGAGGCCTTATCTTTTGCCTTTGGTTTGTATCTTTCACATGGTTTTTGTGTGCTTATACATTTCTGTTTGTCTGTGCTTTGCTGCTCTTCCAACAAATATTTTAATGCTATGCCATTTATTGTTTCCTAGGCCCGCTGGTTCTGGGAAGCCTACTTTAGCTCCATGAAGGCTATTGGCATGACTACTCTCCAGATCATTAACGATCGCATCTACCCATATGCAGCTCGTACCTACGAAGAGTGGAACAATCCTCCTGTAGTTGTAAGTAACCTTTTTTTATTTTATTTGAATGCATGTTCACAATGGATTTTTAAATGTAAAATTAGTTTCTCCAAACTTGCTACATGTTATTTAGAGCAGTTTCTTGGAGAATAATCCAAATGCTATCGCACTGAAGTCCATTCTAAGTATTTAAGTGAATTTTTTTATTTTTATTTTGCACTCTACAATAATTAATATCAAGTCTCAGTTGGTGCTTTTTTGCCATTTGAATTATACATTTCAACCTGCTCTGACAACAACAGATTTCTTGCAGTACCCTATTTTGATGTAAGTTTAGTTGAGAGGCATTTTCATTTTAATATCTTGCCCTGCATGTTTTCTTGAGACAGATTTAGACTAGGTGTAAATGGGCCTTTGATCAAAGCAAGGTGTGAAATATGTTCAGTTTTTTTATCCAGTTCTTGTTCTTTTATAAGCACTGATCTTTGTGGTGTGTAAAGACATTCAATGTTTTTTGCTGAAAACTGTCAATGTTCTTTTTCTGTAAAGCCTAAATTGTTTGTATAAGTGAGCGACTGCTTGTGCCCTTAAAAAAAAAAAAAGAAGAAGACTGGGCCAGTACTTTTTAGCTCTGTGTCATTTCACATGGCGTCACTCTAGTAGTGGCAGCAGACAGCTTTGTAAAGACTGCATTGCACATTGGTTTGAGCTTCAGAATACTGCAGCGTCACATGAAGAGTGCTTGTCTTTTAGTCTGTCCTCTACTGAGCTCAGTTCTCAGCTGCCAAAAAACTGACTAATCAAACATTTGTTTGATTTTCATACACAGTCAAAGCTAAGAGCAGAAATGAAAGCAGCGTGGAGTTCATTAGGGTTTTTGTTCAGTGGTGGTGTTGTTCTTCACTAGTTCTCACCAGTTCTCATCGTCTCGCTACCATTCAGATCAGATGGAGGTATTCAGACCCCCAGGAGGCTAATAGTCCTGTCTCTGTATTTTGACTGCTTGCACTACGGAAAATATTAAATACTTTCTGAATGTTCAGTAAAAACATGCCGAGCAGAATTGGAGCAGTACATAAATTGAGTGCATTTCTTGTTCTGCTTCCCTATATCCACCGGGACATAATTGAAAGCACATTTCTCCAGCTCTGCCTTAGGAGACGTCATCAGGACAGGCAACGTTTTGTGCTTGACTTCTGAGGGAACTCACATTCTGCCTCTGCTAACCAAAGAATGCTTTATGTTCCATCATACATTTATTATCTGTGAAGAAATCTTAACCTCAGTCGTTTTCAGGGGTGCCAGGTTGAATTTTTAAATACTGAAATAACTGGAAACTTTAATAGTGCTGAAAAAAAAGAAGCTCCTACTACTTCATATGTGTACAATTTGTGCATCTTATGCGCCCCAGTGATGTATACGTTTCTCATCCCATTTCTTCCTTGGATTGAAAAGAGTGCAGGTACTGTTCAACTGTTTTGAAGCGACGTGACTGCTGTATGTTTTCGACAGTTCAAATCTGCAGGAAGTCTCTGCCACTTAGAATGCAGCTCTTATTTTAGCCCAGTCTCTATGATGTTAGCAATCGTTGCCCATCAGCTTCAATGAGAATCTGGAGGTAAATGTTCTGCGCACTGAGCCTTTGCAATTGAACAGGCGTCCACGCTTTCATCTGGGTTCCATTTTCGACTAATCCCAAAGCTGTACTAGTATGATCCCAGCTGCAAGACTCGCCAATCCCCTTCGGCCCACATGAAACGGCCTGCAATCCCTCACCGTCACTCGAGCCGCCTGTAACCTCCTCTTTATGTATGACAAAAGAATACTGTTGCTCAATAACAAGCTCTTCGTGAGTAATTATACCTAACCCACACAACTTTCATATCCGAGATGATAATAACGGCCTTGTCTTTAAGTGGTGAAAGTACCATGTATTTCAAAGTATAAATGAAGAGATTCAAATGGTACTATTGGCATGAAATTTCAGACCTTCTGGGTCTGACTCAATTTCAGTGAGTCTGGCTGGCTTTGGTTTGATTTACAGAACCAAGCCAAGAATTGAGAACCCAGTCATTTACGGCTTGTTCTAAATAGCAGGTGAACACTGACTAACTGCAAGCAAATATTCTTGCATTGACTGTCGAAATAAAAAATTTGTCTTGTTTTCCTACTTATTAGCAAATCTCAAAGACTTAACATTCGACGAACCGCACTGGAGCCTGCCCAATTAGATCAGAGCGTTCTGACCAAGCTTATACGCACCACACCCCAGTGATCTTCTTTATTCTTCTTACCACTTATATGTCACAGTGGTACTTTAATTATTTCCCCCTCTGCTTTTGGTGTCCGTGTCAGGCACCTCAAAGAAATTTCCATTGGCATATAAAGTTTGTTTTTTATTAGCAGGATGGTTGACTGATGTTGTATGAAGGACGGCTGTGTCCATGGTGACAGACCGTGGCGGACGCTGCGAGGGAGCTGGTTAACCACGACTCTCTATTTGCGGGCACCTTCAGCAGCTGCTGTATGGGAGGGTGAAATGGGCTCACAGCTTTGCTGTAGGCTATCAGTGCCATACTACCTCTTCTTTGCGGGTTGCATTTTGTGAGCCCTTTGAGTTTTTTTTAATCAAATTCACTCTTTCATTAAAGGAAGTGTTATATTACTACTGTTGAGGAAAAATTCCCTCTCTAGTCAATAATTTTATGCTTTAAAACTCGCATAAGGCTTTAAAAATGCCTTAAGATAGCTTGAATTTAACTGCTTAAGGGATTATACACAGTATATGTAAATTAGCCCTGGTTTCACCAGCTCCGAGACACACTCAGTCAACTTCTCTAGAAAAGGACATACTGGTTTATTTCAGCCATATATGTTGGAAACTGATACAGAAGAAGTGGAACAGTGAAGGCTCGTATACAAGTTGATGTATCAGAATGGTAATTAATGTGTAAAATCTCTCTTTAAAACATTGGACACATAATGGTAATTAATGTGATTAGCTCTTTTCTTGATTACATTATCAAACGGCAAATAATGTGTTGCTAATGTTGTACAGACAATGTTCAGAGTCTAAAAAAAAACATCCTTAGAAATGCTTTGGGCAGCTTAGGATGTCACTGAAGAAAGGTGTATCATAACATACAGTTCATCCTGCTATATTGTTAAATGTACCCAATTTTTCATATCATCAGAAAAATATACCTGGATAACCTGGCTTCTCTGTTAAAGCATGCCCGCATGTTGACGTGATTGGATACCAGGTAGTTCTGACATAAGAAACACCTTATGTAAACAGACTTCTTGTTTTATTCTCTGAAATAGTACTTATGAATTTGCTCATGGTTTGTCTTAAACCATGTTAAAAACACCACATAGACATATAAATAACGTTTAACATATACCAATAGTGAGAATGTTGTTTAGAGGAAATTACAATAAAAATGTAATTGGGTTTGGCTGAAAAGAGGCAAATAATCTTTCACTCTAAATCACTTCAAACCCAGACCAGTATTGAATTTTCCTTATGCACTGATTTTGAAAAATATAAATCGAGTCTTCCGAGTGAATCAAACTTATTTTTCTCTTTCTATTTGTCGCTTTATTTTGTGTCTCCTCTCCACTGATAAAGTAGAAGAGACCATGAAACGGCAAAGAAAGTCTGCGTTCAGTTCTTATCCTTCAGGCCAATAAACAGCAGCCTTCATGACCGCATCAGAGGCCCTTTAAGCACTCGCAATATTTACTTTACAGCGTCACTTGATCTGGGCTCCAGTCCGTGCATCTTTGGGAGTTTACAGGCTGTTTTAAAGTGGGCCAGGAAGATGAGCCAAGCCCCACACTGGCAGGAGACAGCCACTGACGCCGATAGCGTCCCAGCACCCCTGCTTCACCCCGGTCCTGCCAGGACTCATCTGCACCCCTGCTGCACCAGAGTTCACTGGAGTGCAGTCATAAAATTCCACTCTCGACAAAACAGCCCAGGACAAATGGCAACAAAAGAGATCCAAATTAGAATCGGAATTGCGTTCATTAATAGGTGTATCACTTTACATTAAAACTTGAGCTTGCTTTGGTGGTGGTCTAATGGATTAACAGCCACAGTAAACAAGTTTTATACATACTTAAACTCTTGAAAAAGCATACGGAATAAAGCAGGAATTGATATAAAATACTAAAATAAGACCAAGCAGTTACGAGAGCAAGTTTATGTCTTACGTCTAACTATTTTACAGCACATTGCTTGAGTATGTCCACGAGTAATTCAGAATATTATGAATTGAGAGCTTTTTTATTTTAAGTAATAGAGATGTCTCTCTTGAAGCTGTTGATCCAGCTCATCAGTAATAGACAGCTTATGTTGATGGTCTCTTGATAAGTTTAAACTCTCTGAGTTGACTACTCCTAATGGTAATAACAATTGCTGTTCTATAAATGCTTTACACTGGTATTAAGTTCTCAGTTTCTTTTTTTTTTTTTTTGTAGGAAGGGAAATATTAAAAGCGTCGATGTTTTGACCAAGCTTCAGAGGATAGCATATGTTTGCATTTTATTTCAAAAAGAACACCAGGAAGTTTTACATTCTAATCAAATTCAGATACATAACAGTTAACAGGAAAAGGATGGATGGATGCCATGGAATGACAAAGAGCTTGAGGCAAGGAAGTATTTAATTTAGCTCTTAATGTCTGATCAAAGTATATTGGATCTTCACATTGTCATCTTCTGGTCTCTGCCAGATTTCACTCAGGTCAGCTAAGGAAAACGTTCTCTCTGACTCAGTCCACTTTTTAAAATCTACACTACCACAAGGAATGTAGCACCTATGCACACAAAGCCTTTAGTGGATTAAACTGTGATGGTTTTACAAGACTGTCATGATAGACATGCTTTATTGGGTAGCTTTAAGTCCTAAAATTCTGGCTGAAAGTAATTCATCTTGTTTTATTTTTACCAAAGACCGAAGGAGAAGGTTTAGGCGAATGCTTTGGCACAATGAAAGGTCATGGCATGCTGCTCCAGCTGTTTAACTCTAAACTCTAAACTTTGTTGGTTGTGCGCTCGACATTCCATGGCACTTTTAATCACCTACCCACCACTGCTGGTTATTAGCATTCTAAGTAATCTTTAAATTTTATAGCCCATGCGTGTTTCCAAATAAAGCCAAAACGGCTGAGGCTGCTAATTATCTTACTGCGCTTCACGTCATTACAGAAAAAATAAAGTAATGCAAAGTGCTTAAAGATAAGAAAACTGGTACATTGAGTTTTGTTTCCCACTGATTTATTTAAATTGGTTGTGTTTTTTTCCCCAACAGAAATGGTCAAGTGTGAACAGCCCACTTTTCCTTCCTCTCATACCGCCACGCTCACCTGGGTTCACGGCTGTGGTCTTGACATATGACCGAATTGAAAGCCTTTTTAGGGTCATCACTGAGATCTCCAAGGTGCCCAGCTTGGCCAAACTATTGGTGGTGTGGAACAACCAGAACAAGAGCCCCCCTGAAGGTTAGTGTTATGTTGTTTGAACTAGGGATTTATGTGGTGTTTGTGTTTTCCTGTTATGCTTTGATTCATTTTATGTGTGCAATGATGTCTGTATGTTCTCCAGGAGATTATTCTCTTGTCAGTCGGTTGTAAATAAGAATTTGTTTATTTCTTTATTTTAAAAGAGATGGCTAAATCTACAGCTTTAGTTATCAAAGAATGAAAATGTGACACCAGTATGAAATGCCATTGTGTGTCTCTCACAAAAGACATGAAACCCCTGATATGGAACAGATGAATGATAAGCTAGTGAGTTGCCAAATCATGTTCCCCTTGAGGTTGGAGAATTGAAAGCATGATGTGCCTTGGTCTGGGGCCAGACCTCTCTGGTTTATCTTCAGATATGGAGCGAGAACCCAAGCGTTTGTTATATTCACAGGCATATAGCTGCACGTGAGGAGACGGCAGAAATTTGGCTTTTCTCATCGACTGTCTCTGAGCTGTTGATGTCTATGAGTCCTCTTTCTCCAGACTAGACGAATTAAGTGTGTTTTAATTCATTTTGATATATGGCTTGTTTTCACCAGCCGTCCACCCTTAAACTTTATTGTCAAATGGAAAGGATTGTTTCAATAACGTTCTTCCTTTCCTACATCTGTGGTCAAATTTATGGCCCATTAGACATGTCAAAATAAGCTGATATTAGTACTTATTTATTGTGGCTCTGCCTCTAATGATACAGCTTAACAAGCCGATTAGGTATGCGTCCGTTTATGAAGTCCCTGGGAAAAAAAGAGGAATGGGGAATTAAATATATCCTCTCTATAGATTTGAGTAATGCCATTATGAAGGGAAATACTTTGAAGTAGAATAATGGTTCTGTGTTGCCTTTGATTAGAGGCGTCAGTGAAGCCAGGCTCAAGCTTTGTGACCCATTAGAATTAATAAGGTCTGTTCACGGGTCAACCTGGGGCTCAGGACCTGATGAGGATGGATTTCCTCCACACCCTTTTCCATTACTGATTATGTTTGTTTATTCCAAGCAGCCTTAGCTGCCCAAATCTTGACTGTTTTTCATTTTAATGAGGTGCTAGAGAACTCTGACAAAAGCATTGCATCTAGGGAGTTCTCAATTGGCTTAATAGACTTGGATGGAAAGAGAACTTTTATATGATAGTGTCACAGGGGATATAATTTGCTAAAGCTCTTTTAAAATGTCCAAACATAAAGTACAGCCCAAGTGAAATTTCAGTACCGGGCAAGGAAGTGATTACTGGTCATTTGGAAAAAAGCCTTTTCTTAAGTTGTTCGGTGCTGTGGTGATTGCTGGTTGTTGTTGTTATGGTGCAGATTTACATCTGCATGAACATCTAAGTTTGTGTGCGTTGCGCTGCTCTGGATTATGCCTGTTAGGTTCAGTTGTTAAAATCTTACTTGTCTTTGTAGTCCATCTTGTCTGTGTTTGTCTTTCTTTTGGTTGAAAACACTGTGCCAGGCTTGGATGTGGTGACAGTATCAGTTTACTTGCATGTGAAGATCTGGCTCTTCTTTCAGGCTTCGTCTGGGGCCAGGGAGGTTTTCCGGTAGTCCCCCCCCCCCCCCCCCCCCCCCCCCCCCCCCCCCCCACCTTAGTCTGTAGTGTGATCTTGTGGAAGTATACTCATCCTAACAGAGATGAGCTCATTCCAGATCTCCAGAGATTTCCAGGATCTATACGCTGACTTTGGGGTAGCAGTATAATTGCAGACTCTTCCAGTCTTGGGGTCTCTTGTGTTTGAGTTCCACTCTCTCGTCAGTTTTATTAGGTGACATTGTGTGCCATCTGTCTTCTGCATGCTCTGAACTCCTCCCAAGCCCTTACACAACTGAAATAAAGACTGTTGTCTCTTCTGCCCTGTGAAGAATGTAAGTGCGGTTAGATTCATATGTGCTTTTACTCCGTGATGTGTTTAGATTTATCCGCCTACGCTCTCTTTTCCACAGTTGCTGCCATCTCTCATAGTTTTTCATCTTCTCTGAAACAGACAGTGTATTATTATTATTAGCTCTCTGTTTTCTTTTTCTCCTTCTCTCTGTAACAGAGTCACTATGGCCCAAAGTTGCAGTACCTCTTAAAGTGGTCCGCACCAAAGAAAACAAGCTCAGCAATCGCTTCTTCCCATTCGATGAGATCGAGACCGAAGCTGTTCTGGCCATTGATGATGACATCATCATGTTGACCTCGGATGAGCTGCAGTTTGGATATGAGGTAGTGAATGCACCAAATTTCTGTTTGCATACTTCTAATTGTTATGAAAAACCTACTATATTGATGAAGGATATTACACATACCAATACACATACAGTATTGGGTCTTGAAGTTTGGGGCTATGAATACAGCAGGGATGTATTATGTATTTTTCCAGCAAGGAGGTTGCATTAAATTGATTAAAAAGGACAGTAAAGACATTTTGATGTTACAAAAAAAAAAAACGTATTTCAAATGAATGTTGTTCTTTTTTCAGAATAGAAAATGTCACAGTTTTCATTAAGATTGCATTTAGGGAGAAATAAATACATTTGGTCCTAGAGTTCTTTTTTTAGCATTTGGTGTTTGCTTTGGAGCTTGGTGAGTTTTCCCCCTTAGTTTGGTTTGTGTAGGTAAGCAAACAAACTACAGGTCTGAAAATGCCCTGAAATTGGGTAGACTGAAAGAAATTTTAGCTATTTATTCTAGCTTCATCACTTACTTTACTATGTCATATAGCCTTCATGGGATTTGAAGATTATCACACTAGATGAGCATCATTTTTTCTTAAGCATCTTGATAGTTACCCAGATCCTCCTTTGGTCAATCCTACTTAAAATTGAGATTACAAGCACTGCAGGATTTTTGAACTATCCTCTATTGCCTAAATCTTTGCTCGGGATCTCAAAGCATTCCTTACAGTTGAAGTCTCTATTTTTTGTAATTTAGCATTTAATATGTGAAGGGTGACCATGGCTATAGGCTTGCCTTCAACTCACCTGCAGGCATTTATACACTATTGAGCGAATGAAGTGTAATTTATGGATAATTGTATGAAATGGAAGACAGCTTTAGACATGGCTGCCTGGCTAAAACACTAGCTGCTTATGCCACTCGAGAATGACATTCAAGAATTTCTTCAACATATCCTGTAGGTCTGCCTGTCATTTTTGGGATTAACGGACCATTAGACTTAAACTTCATTGATTTAACCTTTGATATCCATGGTTTTGCATCCTTTTGAAGCCAGTATTATCTAAAATGACTCTAATGGTTGAGTAGTTTACTGATCTTTTATGGTCTTCGCATTTGTAAAGGTTTATATTATGTCTCAGACATGCTGTGTGTCTGTGTGTAGGTTTGGCGTGAGTTCCCAGACAGGCTGGTTGGATATCCCGGACGGCTCCACTTATGGGACCACGAGATGGGCAAGTGGAAATATGAATCTGAGTGGACCAATGAAGTGTCTATGGTTTTGACTGGTGCTGCGTTCTACCATAAGGTAAAGCACAAATCCGTCATAGACTCTGTCACCTCCACCCAGGGTTGCTTTCTGCTAAAATAATTTTCTCAGTGTCCGTCCTCCCTCAGTGGTGTACTTCAGAGATCAAAACCCTTGGAAGCTTTCTCTTCCATTACCCATTTGTTCACTCATCTCTACTGAGATTGTTTTTCATCAAAATGACTGATTAAAATATTTTGACAAAAGTTTATTTTTCCTTTCCAGTATTTCAACTATCTCTACACATATAAAATGCCCGGAGACATCAAGAACTGGGTAGATGCTCATATGAACTGTGAGGATATTGCCATGAATTTCCTTGTTGCCAACATCACTGGCAAAGCCCCAATAAAGGTAACATAACCTCAGAATACGATATTGTTGACTGTTAATAATATCATTTTATTTCATGTTTTTTTTATGTTTCATATACATAAGACTGCACAAAGTTTTTATTTTACCCAGATCACTAATGGAATCTAATATCAGAAACTGTAACTTCACTGTACTTGCCTATTGAAAAGTTAGGGGTCAGTGTTTTGAGTATAAGAAGTCTCTTATGCTCAAAAGTGCTGCATTTATTTGATCAAAAACACTGCAAATATTTACATTTTGTGAAGAATTACAAGTTAAAACTATTTAAAACTACTAGTCTCCAGCCATTACTTCAGTCTTTAGTGTCACATTAGAATGATTTCTGAAGTGTAATATGTTGATTTTGGTTCTCAAGAAACATTTCTCATTGTCAATAATGTTGAAAACAGCTGCTTAATGTTAATGTGACAACTTATGCTGTTTTTCTGGATTTCTTGATGAATAACAATTTCTACAGCATTTATTTGAAATGGAACTTGCTGTAACTTTATAAATGTAATAATTACTGTCAATTTTGATCAGTTTAATGCATGGGTGAGCAAACTACGGCCCGCGGGCCATATCCGGCCCGTTGGGCTTTTTAATCCAGCTCGCCGAACTTGTATTAAACCTCCTTCATTTTACATTTTGCCTGTAATGTCATTCTGTCGCGGCTGCAAGCGGCAGTGTTGCTCAAGATGAAGTTGCTGAACAATCGCGTTGCGCATTTTAAGAAACCAATGTGGCCCGTGAGACAAATAGTTTGCCCACCCCTGGTTTAATGCATCCTTGCTGAAAAAATACTTTTGAAACATTGTGAGTGCATTAACAAAATTTTAATATTGCAGATTATTAAGGCTTTCATTTAAAGAGTCAGGCAAATTGACAAATAGGTTATTGGATCATGTTTTGGATGTAAAAAAAAAAGAAAAGAAAGTACGATCACTTAAAAGTGAATGTGGGCGTTCACTAAAAGAATGTGGATATTCTGATAGTGTGCTCTGTCTCTGATCAACCTTCGCCCTTCTCCTCCAACCTCTACAGTCTGTAGGCTACAGTGACTCTGTCCAGGTGCTATTCGGCCTGTTAAACCCTGGCCTTAACCTCTGTTATCTGGGTGTCACTGTCTGCCTCTCTCCTGCTCACTCTGTTTTCCTAAGCTCACCGGGGCACATTCATTCTGCCGTCAGTTACACTGCGAACCTTCTCCCCTCTCTCCTCCACATCCCCACATCACCCACACCTCCTAGTGCCCCAACCCCAGGCTCCCACTGTGGAGAGTGTCAGTCAAGTGTGTGTGTGTGTGTGTGTATGTTGTTGGAGGAGGAATGGATCAGAGGGGTCATACATCATTCTTCTAATGAGCGCGGCAGATACGGTCGTTTAGCTAGGCCACGGGCATAGACGGCTCTCTCATTACATCTGACTTATATGACCTGTCATCAAGTCATCTCCTCCCACCCGCTCCCAAGCACACACCCACACGCTCTTCACAGAGGCCCATCATTGCAGCCCCAGCTCATTATTAAATAACCTTTTCGATATTGTGTCAGATTTTGTTATTTTTTAATATAAGGAGCGTGTCATGATTTCTCCTTATTAAATTAAGAGCAATAGACACATGTAGGTTAGAAAATGCTGTGACCGCTTTGAGGTAAGAACAGATAAAACAATTTTTTTTACAAGGGAAGTCTGCTTTCTTAAATATGTCAAAAAAAAAAATCTATAATTTATTCAAACATAAAGACCTTACTAACAAGTTAAATACAATGTATTGCATTTATAATATAGTCTGTATATTTACTGGCAATTACAGTACAACTTATTTAAAGTATGTTCTTTCATGCATATTTAATACTTCAGATGGTTATTCATGTTTTTTCATGCTATAACTAGTAATAAAGAGGAAGAGATGATTGGTTGATGTGGGCATTTGATCTGTCACATCATATTAATGAGCAGCAAAACTAAATGTTATTTTAATTTACAAAAAAGGCTCTTTGAAAGAATTCCACTTTCTGACATCTAGCCCTTAATCAACCCTTCTTTTTTTTTTAAATTGCAATGTGTGTATATATACACACACTCAATGGTATATGTACACAAAGAAAAGCAAAACTCATTGTGACTTCCATATAAAAACATGTCACATTTGTTTGTTTTTTCTTTTTCTCTAGGTTACTCCTCGGAAAAAATTCAAGTGCCCGGAGTGCACAGCGATTGACGGGTTGTCCCTTGACCAGACGCACATGGTGGAGAGGTACAGTATAACCAGGGATTCCCTTTAGTTGGATAGAGGAGTCTCTGGCAGCATTCCTGGGATCTGAAACGCGTTGTGGGTTTCACCAACAATTGGCTCATTGTAGTTTAGTACAGGAGATACTTTCCTGTTTCTCTGAGATCAAAACATTCAAATTCACTGGACCTAACGAAAAAAGTTCCTTCTCAAAGAACTGTGACTTTCCTCTCTGTCAGAGGTTCACCACAAATCATTCATTCACTCTGAGTTTCAATTCAAGTACGAACCAAGCGAAGCACACATCAGAAAGGCCTGAATTGATTTTCCTTGAAAATCACAACCGTTTCCTCATCCTCTGAAGCGTAATCTTGAGTCCTGATGATTGGATTCATACTTCCAAGCTGTGTTTGAGGAATTAAAGCAGGAGTCTGGTGGACTCTGTGAGAGAGTGTTTGACCTTGAAGTGAACACAGAATAGTTGCAGCCAATCAAGCGCTCTATTGACTGCTGAACCTTCTCCAGGGATCACACTTGTTTAGATTGAAGCATAACCAAAGGCAGGAACCCTTCATCAGTCTCGATATGCGTCATGGGAATGCCAGAGATTTTGAAAACATCAGATTTTTCTACCATGAATGGTTTTTTTTTTCTTAATAGAGATTTTTAGAAGTCAATTTTTTTTTGTAGTATTATCCACATTTTCTTCCACCCTCTCAGCCTCTTTCTTTTTCCTTTCCAGGTCTGAGTGCATAAACAAATTCGCCTCTGTGTTTGGCACCATGCCGCTGAAGGTTGTGGAGCACCGTGCCGATCCTGTACTCTATAAAGACGACTTCCCAGAGAAACTCAAAAGTTTCCCCAACATTGGTAGTCTGTGACACAACCACAGTGTCTCTTTCCCACCACTTTTATCTCAAACAGTCTATGGACACTCCAAGATTTATCTTTCTCGTTAATGACCTAATGACTTTTGAGGAGTGCCGTTCCAATGGTGGCGTGATGGGAGCTGACGCACTGTATAATTTATTACCATGTTTTCACTCTTGAGAACAGTTGCTGAAACAGGATGAACGCATCAAGGTGGTTGATGATTTCTTTGAGGATGAGACAGAGCTTGGATCTGTCTATCAATCACAAGCTGAAACCTTCATTGTGCTTGATGATTTATCTGTGTGAGGAAGGTGAACAAATAGAGAAGTATCACAGCAGAGGATATATTAACTAGTAAGTTTAACTTGTTTTTTTTGTTTATTATTTTAATGATATGCATCACGCTGAACAAATTGTAGCATAACTTTAACTGAATATCTGGGATCTTGGGATGGGGCTGTTTGTTTGTACATGGGATATTGTTTTGCACATTCACTGATAGTGATTTTAATTCTGCAGTTTGAGTTCTATCAGTTTGACATTTCATTTTATATTATGTTGCTGACTTTTTGAATGTTGCTGGAAAAGTGTTTTATGTAAATGGTCCCTATTTAGTTCAACTGATGTCTGCCTAAAGCATATTTTGTGTATTGATAGACATTACAAGACACTATTTGCAGAGTTTTATATACTGTACAGCTGACAACAACATGGTTATATACCACAATATTGCAAAAAACTCATTGATTCAGAATGTATTCTGGTCACAATTCATTTTTGCTATCTTCATTTCTTCCTTTGAATTATTTTGTTGTTTTTTTACATTAAGATGTATTATATGTAATAAACAGTGTGAAAAATCTGAAATACTCAGTGTAGGGATGGGTCATTTTGAATATGATAAGTCTTTTTTTAATTTTTATGCATGCATCTTTGGCTTTTGCATTGCATCGCATCTTGCTGACTTCACAACATTTCACAATGCGAGTGTTGTATTTTTTTAGTTAAATGTTCAATTATAAAAAAAACTTTATTAGATCCTACATTTGGTCAAAGTTGGTGGCACAAATTGTCCTTTTCTAACTCTAAAACTGAGGCCAGATTTTGCAACATTTGCTTGTAGTTACTGGAATTTGATTGGTGTGAAATTCTGAGGTTTTCATGTGTTAGTTATTTCATTCCCGTCACTTCCGAGTATTCCGATTCTCATGCTCATCCTTAATTCAATGGTATGTTGACTTAGTGTAGATTTTGAATGAATTGTCTTCCCCAGCTGCCTCTGTTGTCTGGGCCCAGAAGCAGATGTCGGAGCGCTTTGAGTGATTTAGGTTCAGGAGCCTGCACGTCTGAGATAAATTCATTTCATCCTCAATGGGGAGTAAACTTGTGAAGAGAAATCTATTTTAGTTCTGACTCTTTCTGCCTGAAGAAAATGAAAATCTGGTAAGGAAGTTTCAGCAACATGTTAAGTATTGGAAATGTCACTGAATGACTAATTACACACAGAGAGCCAGATTGTCTGCAGCTTGTGAAGCATTTTATACACCCAGGCGAAACTGTCAGGAGTACAGCAAGTCACTATCACAAAATGTATGTATGAGAAGAAGCAGGAACTTATCTCAGCACAGCATCAAAAGTAAACTATTCAGGCCTATCTAAAGCCCACCAACTGTTGGTCATTGGTCTTTACTGTTATAAACTCTTCAATATCAGCAGTTAAATAAGGTGCCTTTTGGGTTACCCCTTTTATTTTAATGTGTCTTTAGTACACTTTACATGTATTTACTATAGTAATAATGCAACTAACCATACACCTAACCCCATAGTACCGTATTTTTCGCCGCGTAAGACGCACTTTTTCTTCCCCAAAACTGGGGGGGGGGGGGGGGGAAGTTGGTGCGTCCTATCCGACGAATATAAAGAATCCGCGGAGCGCAGCCATGGCCAATGGTGGACTTTACAGTGATGACTGTGGCGAGGGGGGCGTGGTTCAGCGAGGTCTGCAGCGGGAGAGAGAGTCGGGAGACGAACGGTAAGTACCGTACATGTATGCAATTAATATTGCTCAGTACAGTATAATTATATTGTAACTGGGACACATTAAAATATAGTATAACCTTTTTTTTTTTTCATGCCGCTTTTTTGATTTATGAATGTCATGGACTGAAGTTTATGAATGCAGCTACTAATATATTACACAGAGATTTAATATTAATTTTATTCTTTTATTCATCTGGATTTAGAGAAACAAAAATGAGCACACAGAAAACTCAAAAGAAATGAAACATCCATAGTAGAATATCCAGCACTTGTCATGTAAAACTTTTATATATAGGCTTTTTTTTTACCCATTAAAGGAGAGCCTAGTAATAGGAGTCTCTAGCCAACAGGAACTTCATGTCTTTAATGTAAGATGGCTGTTATATCAGGTTCTGAGAACAGTGCCCGATGTGTCAGATGTCCTAGAGCAGAGTAACTCACTCAAAATCACTCTTCACAAAAAATTATATTTCAGAGGCTTTGGGCCAAGGTTCAACAATTTACAAATTGATTTTCTTTGTCTGATTTTTAACCAATCTTAAAATGCACATGGACAAACAATTTACCAGCCCTCGGTACGTCACCTGACATGTTCTCAGAGTACTTGATAGTTGATTGAGTGTACACATATTTTATAGTGATATTCCACTTGAATCAGATGTTCTCAAAGCAATTCCAACAATTTAAAGAAAAAATTGTAAGTGCAATAACTTACGGTTGCAAATCACACAATATATATAGACCGTAAACAAGCTTGAAAGTAAATAATTATTCAAAATAATTCAAAAAGCCATATATTCAGCTTAAAGCCATCACAACTATTTTAGGCTCATTTACATACCAAAAACCCAAATGTCTCGCATTTTATTTCTAGACCCACAATGCAACAATAGCCAGAACCCTTAGTCACACATAAAATAATAATTTCTAATAAGGATATTTTTACAAAAAAAAAAAAAAACACGGCTCCAAGGGTATTTTATGCAAGAAAGGAATTCAAAGAAAACCGTACATGCGACCACACACAAAACAAAGCATTATATTATTCTAGTACTCAGATATGCCTACTTCAGTAGTATAAGTTTTGAGAGATGGGACAGAGACATAAGCATCTCTGTAACTCGTAGGCATCTGCAAGGTACTGTCTGACAATTAACATTTCCTTCAAGAACAATTTGTTCTTGTACAGTCTTGACAGAACCATCAGGACTTTTTTTTACATGTTTAGTTATGATTAATACAAGAGTATTAAAAGCAAATGTGATGACATGTTTTGTTATGTGCAGATTAGCTCATTTAATGGTAAGTGTATGTGTGTGCTGATAGTCCATAAACTAATGATAGTGTTGACCTGAGCCTTATCTTCGCCCCTCCCGTCTCCACGATAGTTAAAGATAGGCCAACACATAACCCAGGCTGCTCTGTTCTGTCACAGAATCCCTCTCCGCAGATGTCTCTGTGTTAATTAAAAAGACTGCCTGAGAATATGGGTGTGCATGGACTGAGTGCTGATGCTTTGGTCGTGGTAGCAGGCCGATCCCGGTTCAGCATTGGGCTTTGAAAGAAGACCCCTGACAGCTGAAGGGAAGCATGTGCGAGGCATGTTTGTTTTGCATTTAATTCACACAGCTGTGTGGATTGTCCTTTCCCAGAACACCGGAACACTGTAGTCACTTCACCCTCTCAGTAACCTCTTAAAGGCCAAAGCAACACAGTGTCACGACTGGAGGTTGAACTGCTGCTCTGGTGGATGGGATAGGGGGCAGGACGGGTCTGCTTTAGTGACCAATGGCAGTTTTAACTCTAATAAAAGCACATTAACGTTATCATTTTCTTTTTTCTTCTTCAACGTGTCCCAACGTGCTGAGATGCTCAGTCATGAGATCCAATGAAGACTTCTGCCAAAAAGTTAATGAAGCATGACTCGAAATTAATGAAGCTCCAACACTTTGCTTATCATACATCCAGGCCATGGAGCACAAGACTGAGCAGCAGTAAGGAGGTGATCTCTAATTTATGTGCTTTCAAGTGATTTTACATTATATTGTATCCAATGCATTATGCTTTTATAATTAGCTCTCGTTTAAAAAGCCTAGTTTCTGCCGGTCTGAAAAAGACCTCAATATGGAACATGGAATATTCCATGTTGTGACAATCCCCACGTGACCCCCCCAAAAATAAACCCCACAGGTAGGTCACTGCACTGGTTTTATAATAAAAAAAGTTGTGTGTATATAAATATGCGTATCTCCTGGGACCTAGATAAGCTGCACAGCGGAATGAAGGAAAGGAAATGTGGTTCTCATTTACAAATTAGAAATGGCTTCTCCGAAGGGCAGAACGTATCAGATTCAGCTCCAGATTTCAAACAGCTTTGTTTTACCTGATCTAAATCTGACTCTGGGGGGGGGGGGGGGGGGGGGGGGGGAGCAGAAAGCTTGTAGTACCTTGACATGTTGCTCGCTTTATATTTCTGTCACCTAGGTGCATGGCAATGTCAGTGATTACATGCCGAAGCCCAGTATTGCTTCCACCCAATCAGAACCATAGTGGATGATTCCTAGATTGGCGAATTGAGTGTTTTATTTGAGATGGTGCAATGAGGACTTCTGCCAAAAAATTAAGGAATCGTGGCTCACATTTCAGGCACCCCACACTGTGCATATTTTATTGCCAGGGCATGGAGAGCAGGCGAGAGGGGAGAGCAGACAAGGCACTAACACTCACTGAACCGTTAAAAAGATGCAAGAATATTGTGATATTAAAATCACAAAGAAAGTATTTTTGCATCTTTTTTGTGGTTCTTAGTGAAGTTTGGTATTCAGTTTGATCGTTGGCGTGATGAATCCAGAGCATGCTGCTGTCAAATCTTTCCAAATAGCTTTAGAACAACTCTTTCCTGCTGAGAAATTGAAATGTGATTGTAAAAAATAGAAAGATAGATTGCAGTGTGGACAGAGAGCACCACCGTTACATTCTTTTACTGTATTGTTTTGGCGGAAGATTGCATTTGTTTTTTTCCTGGGAGGGACTCACTAGGGACACTCAGTTCATCAAGGCAAGAGGAAGCCTTTGAGTGCCTAGTTACCTAAAGGAGAGGTATGCCTTTCTATTCTGGCTGCTGTCTGGCACCCCCAGGCCCTCTTAAGTCTGTCGTGCCTGATGTCCCACTACCAGCAGACGTGTTTGCTCGAGTGTTCATCCTCCTTTCAGTAATATGAACAAATTAATCAATGTAGCAGTTGTGATCTTTCAATGAGGGATTCTGCCTGGTCTTATATTGGGAACTGGCAATTACTACTGTATAGAAGTTTGGATAAAGGCTGTGAGAACCCATATTATTTGTTCTTTAGAACTGTCTAGACAGAAATTGTATACTTGGAAAAGGAGTCAACAAAACAAGAATTTAACAGATTTGGATTATGCTGAGATGAAAACAAAGCCAGATGCCTTTTGATAAATTTACGTGCATTTACAAATGGGACACTATTGGCAGATAAGTGCAGAGTTTTTTTTTCTATTTTAGTTTTTTCCTTTTTCATTTAATTCTTGTATGCATTCAAATGTCAGGTTTCTGTTGTCTGTCTTGTATTTCTTTCTTGTTTTAAAGCCAGACCATTCTCAGTTTTATGATCTTTGTTTTAGCCTAGTCTCTCTAGACTTCAAATCTAAATAAATCTCATGGTTTCTCAGTTACTTTTTCTTGTCTTTGTCATTCCACACACTCCTTGTTCTCAGGTCATGCTTTGGTGGCTAACTGATGTTCACATTTGCTCCTCCTCCTCTTGTTTGTTGAAGGACTTCAGAGATAACCTCCTAAAGTTGGGAGAGTCATGTAGCCCAAGAAATGGCTGCGCTGTGTTCTTTAGCTTTCATTCGCAGTGTGGCGATGCTGGAGGATTTCCTGTCGGGGTCCATGTTTAGGTCGTACCCATTAATGCCAGTGCTCATTCCTGGACTCCCAAACAAGCTGCCCATGTGTGTCTGTCCCATGTGACCTCCAGGACTGGGTACACCCAAGAAGTCAGACACTCCGCTAGCAGCATGTGGATGAGGTGGCATGCAGGAAGTGACCGAGTCGCAGGGTACGACGCAGCCCGGCACCGGAGATGCTGCGCTACTGCTGCCTATCCAAGAAGGGTTCTGAATCTGTAACACAGTCAAATGCAGACGTTTAAGGCGTAGTACATGTATATTCTGCACTCTCAGCATCAATAACATCAATGTAACTTGTAGTCTTGAGAGCATTTGTCAAGTCTGACTCCTTGTTTTGAAATATTGCATTGGTGAAGGTGTAGAATCCTCAGTGGTATCGATGTGGAGATATATCAAGACCCGTGGGGCATTCATCTGGTCTCGTACTGAGTGGGAGCTGCTTGCCTAGTGTGGAGGAGGAATGCCTGTCTCTGTACGCTCCTTCAACACCCAGAGTAACCTCCTCTGCTGAGCGGAGGGAACACAGAGTGAATTGATAGGGCTGTATTCTGAGCCTTGGGAGGTGGGGGTCTGAGGGAAGGCTGTGGAGGGAGATGAAAGCCCTCTCAGGGAGATGCCCCAGATGTGAGCAAAGCTGCATTCCGCAGCTGCAGGCGTGCTCCCCAAAGAGCCACCCCTGCCCTCCGACCCGGCCACATATTCATAATAAATCCAGGAGATTCTTTGGCTCTCCTGTGAAGGCGTGTCGTCCTCAGCCACAGCCCTCGTCTGACCTGACCTCAACATTGTGTTTCCTTAGGTCTCGAAATTGTCGGTTGTCTGCTTTCCAACAGCTTTTCCTTTGATATACATTACCAATATTCACTTTTTAATCACTTTAAAATCTCAAATTTAGACTCACAGTCCATTCTAATAAGTTCACACGTGAATTCTTAACAAAACACTCTTGACAGGGTTTCTCGCGCTACATAAGTGGTCCTGCACCATCAGTACTGGATCTACAGTACAAAACAAAAAGTGCGATAGTCTGATTCCTATCAGTTTCTAGTGAATCACCCATACAGTTTACAACTGAATGACTTAAATCAGTGAAGTTACTGGTTATTCATATCACAATGTATAATTAGAGAAATATTTTCAGGTTTTAAAAATAAACTTTTTTTCTTTTGAGACTGCACTATACCTGAGCATAGTTTTCAGGCCGAGTGAGAAGAGGCAGTTCATAGGCCGTGGAAAAATGTGTCCGGACCTGCTGCATCTGTCCAAAACGTTCTCTTTTCCGCCACTTGGCTCTGCGGTTTTGGAACCACACCTGTAAACAAGACATATACCCATGATCATCAGGAGATCGGATTAGTAAGTGATTAAATGACTTCATGCTAACTGGCCACTTGTGGCATTACATCATAGAGAGGAAATGTTTTGTTAGTGGAGATTTATTGAGTAACAAACATCTAATATCAAACTTTCTATTACTACATCATATGTGCGCTGAACACATTTTGTAACTTATATACAAATATCTTCTTTTTTTTGTGCCGAGGGAGTCTGTCACTTTATTTGTACGTGTAGCGCTCATTGTGGAAGTGCTTCGGCTGTATTATTTTTCAGCAATCTTTTCCTGGAAGCAGTTCTGTGAGATCTGCCCATTGTTTGATGATGTGGGAGCTGACAGATAGTGATGGCCTCCACTGAGTTTCTTTTCTATCAGAGGCATTAGCAGCAGCAGGGGGCAGGGAAGGGAAAGCATGAGCCCACCAGGGCCAACCGTATCACTCCTCCTACTGCACTACCACCACTCGCTTGCTCTGGATTAGGAGATTCCTGCTCAGCTTTTATAAATGAAAAGGTTAATTGAAAACCAAAGTCGTTTACTCACTCTTGTGTCACACAAATTAATATATTTTGGTAATGCAAGGATATTCAGTGGGCTCCAATGTTTTTTGCACCCCAAAAAGCATCTGAAACGTTATTTAAAATATTTTCCTTTGTGTTCGAATGAGAATGAAAGTTACACAGGTATGAATGACACGAGAATCATCATTTTTGGGTAAACTCTCTTTTTAACAAATAGTCAGCAGTGTATTTTATCTGGCAAGATAAGCTCTTTCTTTCTTTCCATTTTTTTTCTCTTTGCTTTTGTATAGAAATAAGCACTATTTCCCTGAGTATATGGTTATTTCAAGATCTGGGAATTAGAGAACAAATTACACAAAGTGATTTCTCATGGTTCGCAGACTGAAGAGTTGCCAAAATTCCATTCTTTTAATCCCTGCTCTTCTCTGTTTAGAAATATCTGTTTATTGATTTGTGGAGTGGAAAGTTTTTAGTTTTTTTTCTTCCAGACTGAGACTTTCTTTTGTCTTGTAATCTTGATTCGTCACGGAGTTTGAACTTGGATCTTGTGATGGCTCTTTGGTCAATCAGTTAGTGGTTATTGCATCCATTCCCAGCAAGATGTCAGCGTAACTTGATAGCACCTTAGCTCTGTTTGCACTTAATGTGGTGGTGGACATCAATGTCCCTTGGCTCCACATCATATGTTTGTAGAGCTTAACTGCCTGGAGAAAAAAGAACATTTGTTTTGCACAGATTTTTTCAGAGAGCATCATCACTCTTGAGGCTCTCCGCTTGCATCCTTGTATTTTGGAATGATGCTGTAGGGTTTGATACTGTCTGGGCATATGAATGCAAAGACATCCATTTAATATGCATTGTCTGCACAGCATTTTTATTTCTGTTTTTCTGTTTATCTTTTTCTCAGACTGTCTTCCCCTTCATAAATCTAAGTATGGAAGTTGGGAGATCGAAAGGAAAGATGGAAGAAAGTTCAAAATGGAGTTTGTTTTCATTCTATGTTTAATTTCCTGACTCTTAAGCCCCTGGCTTTTCATATCTGACTCTCCAACCCAGTAGAGGCGTGTAGATAAGTGGTGGAAAGATTCCCTTGCACCTCTCATACTGATGAGCCAATGCTGAGGTGTGTTGTATAATGCTCACGGCAAAAGTTTACCATTAAACTAGACTTGCAGGAAGAGTGAGACCATAGATTGGGAGTTATTTGGCTAATTTGGTCAAAAGTGGTCTTGCTTTTTGGTTTCTTTAAAATATTTTCAATTTTTCTTTCCCTTTTTTAGTGGTTGATGCTGAATAAGTTCAAGGCTGCCAAGATTAACAAGTCTACTAATTTTGACCAGCACCTGTTAGAAACTTAGTAGAAAGTTTCTTTTTTTTCTTCTTCTTTTATAAATCTTTTCTATGTTGTCCATGCGTGCTAGTAATGCAGTAATTGGTAAAGACGTTGACAGCTAAAACAGCTTAGAGGCTTATTATGGAGCTTTATTTATGTTCCAGCACCAGGGGAGAAAGAACAGAAACGCTGAACTAAACCCGGCAGAAAAATAGCTTTGAAGTCCAGAGATTGATGGTCTGCCTCTGCTGTCACTCAAGCTCACCTCTTCTACTCCAGAATAATTTTTTTTTTACCTTCAGAACTGTTATTACAGGAAAATACAGCATATAGCATTTTATTTCTATTTTTAAGTATGTAAAGCATCAATATTTCTTTTTATTTGACTGATTTACATTTTAATGTATTTTGGGATGACAGTTATCTCCAGATCATTATTGGTGTATATCTTTACTTCCTTGACCTGCATACATGAAAAAAACATGTATGCATAACCAAATGAATACTTTGGTGAATAAGTTCACTTTTAAACCCATGACCTTTTACCGGATGTATCCAGACATATTAAATATATTAATATGATCAGATCTTTCTCTTAGAAGGGTAAAGAAAAATCAAACAATCTCAGCCAATTTGTTTAGACATTAGACATTTTCGTTACTGAAGTCTGTATACAAGTACTGTTTCTTTCTAGACATTATTATGTGGGACTTCTTGCCTTCAATAAGATGGGAGAGTAAAGAAGCAACAGGAATCGATGGGGGAAAGAAGGGGTGGAATGGTGGGTTCAGCAAATCTCCAGACTCCAGTAAGACTAACTCCAGTTGCACGACCGCGCAACATGTCAGAGCACATGTAACTGACCAAGCTTTGTTTTCTCCAGTCAAGTCATTTTTGTTTTTTAAGGTTGCTGTAAAAATGGTTAGCATTAGGTTAGAATTAGGGTAATGTACAGTAAAAATAGGTATCTTTCTGTGCTGTCCCAAAGTAGAGAGTAGATGAGAAAAAGCTACACTTGAAAGTTCCAAAAAGGTTTGACTGTTCATTGTCCCTGGAAAATGAACCGTTGTGGTTCTTTGGATAAAACTAAAGAGTAATGGATAACATCCAGTGTCTTGTACACGGATATAAGTCATAAGCATCCCTCAACATGTGAAGAAGCTTCAGGCCAGGTTCTTTCACCTACCCTTGAGAGCAGGGAGAGAGACATTCTTTCCTGAGTGGGACATTAATGAAAGACAAACAGTGTAAATCCAGGGCTTCTAAGTAAAGCGCACATTCGGGGTCGGGTAAAGGGATCTCCCGGTCTGTCTGTCTGAGTAGGAATGCAGCAGTAGTGTTGGAGGGATTATGCAAATGTAGGGGTAGGGATGGGGGTGGGTCACTTAAAGGTTCTGATTTTCCAGACCTAGACTGAGTTTAATACAGCTGGGCTCAGAGGTTCAGGTAGAGGCTCGAGATGAAAGCAGACCCTGACATTTCTAATCTGAAAGCCCCTTTTTACTTTATGATCTCATGGTATGGCCAACTTCAACAGCTTTTACTCTGTATTCTCTATTTACATTTAATAATCTTTGCACAGAGTGTAATCACTCTTCCTCCTGTTGCTGTTCTTTTACCAACTTTGAAAAAGAATTGTTAGTCTATATTAATAGGGCTCCCATCCCTCATTTTTTCAAGCTCAAATGGACTACAGTTAGTAGAAAGAGACTTCATTGTTGATTTAGCCTCATGGTGAAAGGTTATTTAAAACCTGTTATTGAATGTGATGATTGATATGTGGAGTTTCACACCTGTACACGAGCTTCTGTCAGGTCGGTCCTCAGTGCGAGTTGTTCCCGGGCGTAGACATCGGGATAGTGTGTTTTCTGAAAGACTTTTTCAAGCTCCTCTAGCTGATAGCTTGTGAAGGTGGTACGGTTGCGTCTTTTCTTGCCCTTGTTACTCTCTCCTTCGGCCTTGTCCAGCGGAGAAGCCAACTCTGAGTTTGGCTGCTGGGGACTCTTCACCCCTGACTCTTTAACGCTGAGGTAGCTGCCATCCATTCCTGCAGGATCACTGTTTTGGGCCAACTCAGAATCTGCCAGCCCTGTGCTGTCTTTACCTGTAGGAAGAAAGAGAACAAAAAGGGTCATTGTTCATCACGTGGATGCATATGATTATGAGAGTGATGTGAGGGAAGCAATTCTGCAGAACCGTACAGAACTTGCTATTGAATCACCAAAATATTGTGAGCAATTATTATTATTTATTTTTAAGCTTTATCACAAGCCACTTCAGTGGGCTGTTAGGTTGGATAAAGTGTTGGGAACACTTTGCTATTATCTAAATTATTAACATTATCACACATAGGTAATTCCTTCTGAAGCATTTTGAGATTATAGGCATAATTGTGATATTTCATCTCAAGTCAAAACATTGTATCTCTTTCGACTTAAGAAATGTTTGCTGGTATGTGTATTATAATCTATTTTTTATAGGTAGTACTTTAAAACTTTTGATCTGACAATGAAAACATTTTACAGCATTTATTAATCTAGGTTAATATTAATTAATATGCTATTGTTAGGTTATAGCACTTTAATGTTAATTATTAATAAATTAACTTACAATGATTGATGTAAAGTAATTTCTACATTTCTGATGTTTGATAGCACATTACACCTGCATTGCATTATTATTATTGTTAGTTAGCTGTAAAATTGGTTAATTTAATATAATACTGCATGCAATATATTAAATTGATGAAGGCAATGTAGTTCATCATAGTTCAGCAATCCCAATATCTTGATTATTCTTTATTGGGTCTGTAGTGATTGTGTGGAATGTTAGAGCCTGTAAGACCTGTGGCTTGGTGTCAGTCTCGGTTCATAAATCAGCTGCTCATGTGAAACCGACACCATGGCTGTAATTGCAGACTGATAGAAAATTGCAGGTTTTACACTTGGGCCCAATCTGAAGACTACGGTCCTACTTGATGAGTGCAGCCTCAAAAACACACACTCTGTGGCAAGAGTACAAAATGGTGCTTGGCTCATAATGAGGCCGCACTAGCCCACTCTAGACTCTAGAGTGGTAATTTTCCGCGTCAAGCCACTGGAAACACACAGCAGCTCAGCTGTGAAACCCCAGTCAGCGTGCCGGTCGTAAATTCAGTCAGATCAATGAATGTGAGGATTCCAGTACATTAGATCATTTCTACAGCTCTCTCTCAGTGCTCATTACCTGTCTTTGCTTTGTGGAAAAGCTGTACTACAAAGACTGGCATGCTCACTCAAATCATAATGCTTACCAATTTTATTGCTGTACTGGCTGTGTTGGATTGAGTTTTCACTCACTTGCAAGGAGAAATAGAGTGTAAAGCTGGATTAGAGTTCCTTTGGGAATGTTCCCTCCTTATGTGATCAAGTGTAGACCCTGAGCTTTATGCCTTTCTTTAGCTCAGTGACAAAGTTATTTTGGGTGATGCAGTATTGAGATGTGTTCATTTTCTAATGTGAGACTTGATTAAAGCCTTCTCGGGTTTGAGCTGAGGGGCAGATGGGTAAATGCTACTGGCACACATGCTTTTCTCAGCACATACACCTCCTCACAGAACCATGTTGGGTAGTGTACAGAGATGGATTAAGGTATTGCGGTGCCCCTGGTCACACTGCTGCCCACGCAGTGAGAAAAATTGTGTGAATATTGTCAATGGCTTGTCACTGGTGCAGTACCCTCAAAAGTACTCTTTTGTATTTTACCCCCAACAGGATACATATTAGCACCTAAAGGTACTACATTAAGGGCATAGATAAAAAAAATTAAAAAACATAATAATTCTGGCATCACTTATTCATCCTAATGTCTTTCCAAACCTGTATGACTTGGCTTCCAAACCTTACATGACTCCAAATAAGCTATGTCTTTTGGAACACAAAATAAAGTACTTTGAAATGACATATACGTTAACAGGGTCTAAAGTTGTTTTTGGACCCCATTGACTTTCATTGTATGGTTAAAAAATTCTTCAAATATCTTCTTTTGTGTTCCAAGGAAGAAAGTAAGTTATACAAGTTTGGAATGAAAACAATCACAGAATTTAAACATTTCGTTAAATGATTCATATAGGGGTAGATAGCATTTGTATGGCCCTGAATTGTAAACGCCCTAAACATGTTGCCCCAGGGCACATTATTGGTTGTTCTGGGCCTGGTAATATGTGTAACAAGAACATGTTGGCACAGTCAACCTTTCATTCCTCCGTCAAGTTCTACTCTTTCAGTTGTCCAGAACCATTTGAACTGGGATCAAGACAACTGTTTATGACCGTATGAATCTCATGTGCTGTCACTGATTTGAAAAAAAAAAAAAAAAACATTATCTTGATATGTAACACTTCATGAAATGGAACTATTTAACTTTTGGTTAAGGGGTGGTTCACAATTTTCTTTTAACGAATCCCCTTAGGTCAGTCCAAGCCTCTTCTATGAAAGAAAAAAGATATTTTGAAGAACTTTTTTGGTGACGGTTGACTTCCATTGTATGTTTCCATGCATCTTGTATCAGAATCATAAAGGTCTGTTTATAGAAATCCTACGCTTTGCGATTTAATTTATATATTTAATTATATGGGCATTTAAATTTTCCAAACAAAACTTAGTGATACATCCTCAGTTACCGCATTCTGAACTAGAGCAAGTTCGTGAATTATAAATGTCATATTTTTTTTGTGCTTTTGTTGTTTTTGTAAATATTTAGTCCCCTCCACTGACCAGTTCCTAAGACTAACACAGTTTGCACATCATTAGAAGTAAAACATTAAATAAAATTATTGTATGAGGAGTCTGTTAAACATGCGTACCACAGCACTGCACATGTATGCAAGATATTGATGACATTGATTATATTTCAGGTCTACGCAAGTCCTTTCAATCTGATCAAAAAGTAATTTGAATCGAGCTCAATCTGATCGATTGAGATTTATATGAAGATTTTTCAATCTGAATAAGCTATCGATCCATTTACAAACTGAATATTTGCATGCACGTAGACTTGGCTTATGAGACACTTCTCTTTGTTGCACAGAAAAAAGAAAGCCATACGGTTTTGGATAACATTAGAGTGAGTAAATGACCCAATTTTTGTTTTGTGTGAGCTGTCCCTTTAGAGAGCAAAGCAGAGACTTTCAGCTTGAGAAATATAGCTTTTTTTTCTTTACCTTTTGTAGGTAAATGCCTTAGGGACTGCTCCTGTTCTTAACCGCATAGCAGGTTGTATATTATGCTACCTTTTGGTTGTCTCACTATTTGCCTCTTCCAGGCACCATGGGCTCAACCATGACACACATGGAGCCAGACCTGGGGGTATAATGGTTCCCACATTGCCTCTTGCCCACGACTGACACATCTTGTTAAGCAAGTGGGAGCAGCGTATTTACTCAAACATAAATATTTTCAGCTTGTCCCTTCAGATGCCTCACGCCTTTTGCCCCCACACGGAAAAGCTGCTGGCCTGTTTGAAATCAGGGCCTTGCGATCAAAGGCTCTTGTTTATACCCTGTGTCACTGATGGCTTTTGGCAGACCTAGACTATTGTGACAGTCTCGTAGTCCATAAAGGTTCAACCCAGGCTCTCCGCCGTTCAAGGTGAACAGAGACTCGGCTGCCTCGAGTAACATGACCTGCCTTCTGGGCAAGAAATCTCACGCCAAAATGTTTCTGTCAGAATAGAAAAAGTTTTGAACTGGAGCTCTGAGGGGGGTAGTGGTTGAAGATTGCAACAAAAAATTCAGCGCAAAACATGGTCATGCCATTTTACCCGGTTTGTGGTGCTGTTAGACACACTGAAGTTTCATGAGGTCGGATATGGCTTTAGGAAAAACATCTAGCACAGATGGTACCCAAATACATCTACATTTTCCAGTGAATTGCAAACGCCTGAACGTTATTTTAGCAGAATTGAAGAAATAAAAGATTCTGAATATTGCTCAAACTGACTTTTTGGCACTGCCTGCAAAAGCGTAAAATTACTGAACAAGGGATCTATTCACTGTCCTTTTTTTTTAAACGTTGGGCAGAACTTTGTTCTTTACATGGTGTAATGGTATTTGTTTGTGCATGTCAGTGTGTGTGTTTGTGTACATAAAATCCACTGCTATTGATCACTGATTTTTCTGATTTACTCATTACATATTTTAAGTGTTTTGCTTGATTGTTTTTGAATGTCTAACATACACTACTATTCAATTCATATTTAAGGCATTTTCCAGATTTAGAAATGTTTTTGACAGAAGTCTCTTATGTTTAACAAGGCTACACTTATTTTATTAAAAAACATTGAAAACACATAATATTAAATTACATTTAAAATGTTATTCATTCCTGTGACGGCAAAGCTGAGTTTTCAGCATTATTACTCCAGACTTTAGTTTCTCAAGATACTTCAGAAATCATTGTAATATCCTGATTTGGTTTATTGGCTTATTTTATGTGGAAACTGAGATAAAAAATAAATAAATAAAAAAAAGAGTAAAGCTTAAAAGAACAGCAGTTAATTGAAATGGGAATATTTTATAAATTTGTGTCTTTACTGTCACTTTTGATCAGTTTAATGTCCGTTTAAAAGTCTTACTGATTGAACTGTATTTGCATGAAATATGCATGTTTTTGTGAGCATTGGTAGGGTGTGGGATTTTATTTCTCTTCTGTTTAATAGTAGACATCCTGCACACTTGTTTTGGGTGAACGGGGTTTTTCTGTTTATTACGTTTTCCATGAGTACATATTATGGTATTTACACGTTTTCCTTTTAGTTATCTGTATGTCAGCTTTCACAACACTGGTTCCAAGATGGCACATTCATTTCTCCTTTTCAGAGTGAGGGATAAGGGAAGTCTTTAACTTTTCCAGTGCAAGGAGGTAAGGGAGTAATGGCATAAGTTGCCAGGGCAGGACAAGAAGTTCAGCACTAGGTTAGGAGACGGTGAGGTTCAGGAAAAAGACTAATTGGCATTTTAACCTGAGTAGATTCACACCTGTATGCGTAACAAGAATGGGGCTTGTAAACCTACTTTACAGCATATTCTTTTACCTCTGACTCCAGAGTAAAATGTCTTTAAATGGATCGCCATTAGATATATCCTATAAATCAAGAGAAAAGGGCACCACTATATATTTTCATAAAATATGCATGAATGGCTCACACAGTGGTTCCAGATCCACTTGCGCTAAAAAGGTGCCTTGCCTTCGATGGGAGACGCCAGTGGTTCCTGGCTTTGTAGGATGTCGGTGTTCGACCCCGTGAGTTAGCAAGGGTCAGATCTTTACAAGGGGCAGTCATTTAGTACCAGCTGAAAACGGGGGAACACATCAAAGTGTAATTTAACTAGCTGTAAAGCGGCAGGGCATCCTCTATGCTTTTTTACAGAATCGGATTGTTAGGGTCAGCAGCAGGCAAATAAAAGAAACACTATAAATTAGGCTACCTGGGGTCTCTGTGAAGGGTTAATGGTGAAATACGCCAAAGCCCCTGAAAATGTTTAAAAATTAAAACTCGTAAATAAGACTGGGTTTCATCATTATTATGACTGAAAGCAAACGGTAAAGGAAATCGGGGAAGACTGTTTGCTCATCTAAGCTTTTATTTCTATCTGTAATTAGCTTTGTTTTCTGTGCTTAAAATATGGATTGAATTGTAATAGGCAGCTTTGTGCTCAGAAGCCGGGCCAACAGTCTGAACTTCCCTTCCGCCATCTAATTATTTCAGGCTCTTACAGACGGACACGGCAAGGAGAGATTGATAGGTTGTGATATGAAGAGTGGCTCCGGCTGGTGGCATATGGAAACGGTGAAAGATTTTTTTTTATTGGTGATTGTGAGCGTGACACCACAAGATATTAGTAGAGAAGGAGCCTCATTAGTAAACGTCTGCACACGCAGCCATTTGCAAAACCAGAGCAAATCACATAGTCAAAGGCAGATGTGACAACAGCAACGTGATTCTAAACATAGCCCAACCAAACCACGGGGACAGTCTCCTCCTTTGACTTGCTTTACATTTTAGGGGTGACCCCTCGTTCTTGACGTTGCAAGCATATGAGTGAGATTGCATTCAAAAGACTTCAAAATACAGGCATAAGACAGCAGTCGTGTCTCAGCTGGTGCAGACTGAAAAAAAGCCCGGTAGTGAAAATCTGATAGGTATCCACAGAGAAGTCCAACACACCGTTAGTCCTGAAGGACGATTTATCCCAGCAGGCTGCAGCAAAGAGCACATGCTGGGCAAGAAAACACAGCATTTCCTTTAAGCTGCTTCTCGCGATAAATCACTGCTCGCTCTGCTCAGCTAGTGCTGGGACAGAAAGTATTTGAACTCAAGACTACTTAAACCTGAGGATGTTTATCAAATGCAGTTTGCACCGTCAAAATCCACATGCACCATCAAAAAAAAAACAAAAAAAACACGGGGTGTCAGGTCAAAACTCTTTGAGCTGGTTTTACTGACACCACTTGGTTTGGTTGCTGCCTTTCAAACAATTATTAATATGGAGATATCGGATTAGAGTTTTGATTTGGTTTTCTGAAAAATATAGGGAGTTAAAGTACTCTGTGTAAGTGCAGGAGTTTGGTGATTTTTGGCTGTGGCTTTTCTTTTGGAACTTCCTAGAACATCTATCTGGTGCAAGGGTTACAGAATTAAATCGGTTTAAATATGTTGCAACAGCTTGCCTTATACTGTTCTCTTTTTTTATTTTTTTATTGTACGGATTTGTTTGTTTAGCAGATGACATTGCAATCTCCTGGATGGCATTAGAAACCACATTGGAGCGGTGCTGTAGTTAACAAGCACTATGGAATGCTGTAAAAACCAAACTAATCACTTTCTTGTAAGATGATAATGTCAAGAAAACATACAGAAGAGCCAAAAGCTAAAGTAGCTGAAAAACAGTATTGCATTACAGTATTCGAAAAAAAAAAAAAAGTATTTTGCTTATAGTGTTAGTCCAAAATCGATAATTCTGTCACTTACTCATTGTTGTCTTATTAAAATGACTTAATTGTATACTTATTTCTGTCGTAAACAAGAAAGAAAAAGTCCATACAACTTACTTTGCAATTCACAGAGTTTGGAAAGATACAAAGGTGTCTTTGACAGAATCTTCCTTTTTTTGTGTGAACTATCCCTTCCAAAAATATTGTTTTGTTGTTGTTTTCAATAGTAAAGATTTAAAGCAACACATTTCCTACTTGGAAATCTACTTGGGTTCGATTGTGCTGTTTAAATAGAGGCCTTGTCTTTTGAAGCCTACAGTCGGCTTCAGGCACGCACACTGAGCTTAATGTAAACTGTAAAGCAAAATTTTTAGCTAACTGGTAAAATAATCCCAAATCCTTGTCACATATGTCCTTGGAATATGCCTTTTTTCTTCAGGTTGTGCAATGCGTCTGTAACCATGTATGTAACCAATATTCAATATACAATATTAATGTACAACAAATCACACTGCTTCTTCATAGGATGTCAAAATATGCATGCAATATCTCATTTTTAATTTACTTGTATTCATAAGATGATCTATTATGTATTTTTCTAACATAAAGTTGACTGGAAAAAAGTGCCTTTTTTGGGAACATTTTAATAGTAATTTTTAACAAAAATTGTTATCCTTACATGCAGAGTTTAATTGCGCTTTAACCAGAAAAAGTTATTGCTGCTTATAGAAATGCAGCTGTGTCCCTCCTTTTCATATAGTTATTCATAATATCAGCCAAACTCTCATAGTTTGCTATAGTGAGAGTGCTTAAACGGTTTGCTAGCAATGACAATAAACAAAGGCGTACTAACACAACCATGCATAGAAAAGGCTTTTAAACTAAGAAGTCCAATTATTATTTTACGCATGTTTAATGATATTTTAGTTGTTTTTCTGAATGATAATCTGAGAGCACAAAAGTCTGAACGTGGGTCAGTAGGACAACAACCTTTGTCTTATTTATTTACTTATTGTTTTGTTGTTGTCTCAAACACTAATTGGAGCAAAGACTTTAAATGCTGCTATTACCCCACCTGCAGCGAAGAACATTTTGTATTTTGCTGTTACTCTCAGCAGAGCCAGTAGAAACAAACAATGAGCAAGCTTGAGCCTAAATGATTCACACAAGCACCAAAGTGCAAACTAATACTGAAAAAGAAGTAATAAACCTAACACAAGTTTTGATCTGCGTTGCCTCTTGCGCTAGGTTGTCAATCAAGCTAACACCATTTATTTTCTGAGTAACTCTACTGTAAACAATAAATGTTTTAGTGCATGATGACTTTCTAGCCTGTTAATTTCAAGTATCAATAGTCTGTAATGCTGAGTAGCTTAACTTGTTCATCTTGACCTGATCTAAAGCTTGCACTTGCACTTTACCAAAAGTTTGTGATCTCTTCCATCAACATCGTAAGCCAAATGCTGTGATGGTGAAAGATTGTGCATTTGTTTTACAAGGTTTTATGAGGTTTTCATCCTTTGACATATCATGGACTCCCTTAGTCTTGATTAACAAGGACCTTGTCAGTGTACGTCTGACCTAGATAGTGATTTTGTGTGTGTGTGTGAGTAAGGATCATGTTAGCTAATGGAGGACAATGCTGTGTGGTAAAATTGGGATTTCACTGACGAGGTGATGAAGGGATCCCTTTTAAGGCAGTCGTTTTGTTATTGCTGTTGACCACAAAGAAAGATTTAGTCAAAAGTTTGAAACCCAAATACACTCTTCGACATAAAATAATCATGCCTTGGGGAAATGTGACATTGATGCAAGTGTTAGTCTGTGACTGCAGAATTATGTAAGCCACGCTCGATTTTGGTAAGTATCCTGGTTTAAATAGGCATTTATTTAAATAGGCACTAACTTATTGACCTTCCTCTTTAGGCATCACACATCATAAAATCAACTTTCATTTTGACCTGACTAATTTCTTTGGCAGGACACTTTGAGTTTGATGTAACGATGTCTATTCAGAGCAGATTGAATCATTACATTTTAACAAGCTCTTGTAAAAAAAAAAAAGCACTTCTGAATATTAAAATATTATGATTTACTATTTGATAATGTTTTTTTTTTTCAAAATTAAACCACACTTCATAATTTCATTGCCCTAATGAACGGTAGTTATCTGTATCGGCCAACTTCGTCAGAATGCTTTGTTGTTCTTTGTGCTTGTAAGTTGCTTTTTCCTAATTATACGAGTCATGCATTGCCTCAAAATAATTAAAATTGTTGCACCCTTCATTGCAAATGTATAAATATCATAAAAATAGCACAAGCGGTTATAAGTCCATTCATCTGTGTAGAGATGAATAAATGGATGAAATTTATGGTGTTTTCAATGTGTTCACTAACCTCTAGATCAATTACAGTGATTCATTCATTATCCCTTATTAAAAAATAACTGGCCCTTTGAACTGAGACTCTGGAGTTGCAGTTATTTACAGGATGCCACCAAATGCATGCGTTCTGCAACAAACCATTTACTAACATCCAGGATTAAAGCAGGATTTTAAGAATATCGGCACAATGAGGGTTTGTCGTAACTGATTTGAATTAGTACTACCTGCTCTAAATTGACAGAAGGACAATTTTAAATGGAGGTGTTTATTACCATTATTATTATTTATTTTTTCTGTTGTGGCGATTTTTGCTATATTTTTTGAGTGATGAGCTAGATTTCAAGGCCAGTTGCTGATGGTAAATCCATCACTTTATCATTGACACTTTCTAGATATTACAGGGCAGTATTATACCTGCATAAGCAGATCAATTTATTATTATGGTATGTGCAAGAGGATTCACTGGAACTGTTTTTCGTACCATCACAAAGTGCATTAGTACATAGTATATTTTGAAATATCATAACAGTTTGGTTCATATAAGTTCACATTCAGGTAGGAATTTTATTAATCAAATCAGCTGATAGTCTGTTACATCATGTCATATGTTAATGTAAAGTGTTTAATTTTCCAATTCACTTGCAAGGTTCAGTTAATCAGCTTCTGTGGTCTTTTTTCTGTCAGAGAGGTTTTAATTATAGTTGGGGAAATAGTACTTTTATTTGACAACATCTGCACAACAGACCGTTATTAAATCTAATGTAGCCTCCTATGTCTATATCTCGTTGCGTCATCCGTTTATTATGCTCTTTTTTTTGAAGGCTGATGTGTGATGATGGCTTTTGTAGGCTATTTTGTTTTTATCAAAGTGTCAATCCGATCACGATTCCAATCATTTTGTCTCTGAAATTTGCTTATATAAATACCGTTGTTTTTGCGTTACAGCTTTTTTCTTATTATTTTTTTCCTCTCTTCGATGATACAGCAGACAATAATATCGCCATGTTCTTACAGTCTCTTTTGCACTCTGTTCCTCCGATCTTTCTGACGACTAAAGCTGAAAGATGAATCCGTATTTCATTCTTCCCCCATATAAAATATTCGTAGGCCATGTCTTGTGGTTTTCAGAGGACACAATATTTTTAGGCCCATACCATTTTGAGATACAGCCTATTCGTTTCTCCCTTTCTCATTCCAGGCATGCGTTTTTTGGCTTTATTGAATGATTATCATAATTCTATTATATTTAGAATACTGCAAGCTTTGGTCAGTTTGTTTTTACTTTTTTCCAATCACATTTTTAACATGTTTGTTTCGAATGTTATTTATTTGATCTTTCGTGAATAATAGGCTTATATTTCTCATTTAAACCCAAAACAAAGCAGCCTTAAACTACATATTTGATATTTATAAGGCTTTTTTTTGTTGTTGCTCCAGACAGCTCAGAGTTTAATCTGTCACACTTTACATTTTTCTTGTTCGTCGATACAATTCGTTTAATCTCAAACACATTAGTGTCAGTTTAAAATATGTGCATTGTTAAAAATGCATTAACTAAAACAAACATTTGCAAAAGACTTTTATGGACACATTGAAACATTTTTCCAACCTCATTATGGGCAACCGCTACCAACTCTTTGGCGGCTCTTATTTTAAACGTTTGTCCCTCTTTATATTTATATGTGTATAGACTTTACTTATTCTTATAAGTAGGTAATTATAATTTTCGTATTATTATTCATATTAAACATTTTTTAAAGCATGTTCGTTGGATGTAAGAGGACGGGAATTCTGAGGAAAAGCTCTCGTGTCGCTAATGTTGAACTTTTCATAATTTGTTTCCTAGCTTAGAAAAGTCCCGTTTCCATCCACAAACACTAGCTTCGTACACAAATGGCAAATGAAACATATTTTTGATACATTTGTAGAAGATTAAATAGCCTTTGCAGTTTATAAATGAGACTGCAACATGACTGTCAATTTCAGTACCTAATTTTTTTACACTGGACTATTGGTTAAATAAGGGTTATTATTATTATTATTATTATTATTATTAATTTCTATGCAATTTTCATATAGGCTATCTCGCACATCCTCATTCCCCGAGTATCTACATTCACGTTTAGCCTCTCGCAGGAGTGAAAATGTTCCTGTGTTCGCCCAGAAGGGTTTCGTATTGCTCTACGGATCCGATCCTGCAATCACAGCCTAGAGAAAACTTCAAAATCCTTAATGTGTCATCGACAACTTGTAAAAGCGTTTAAAATTAGTTGCGTTTGCCTTCCAAAATGTGTTAATTCAATTGTCTGCTTCAGATCCAAGTATTAAGAATTGTAATTCAGATTATCGCATTAAATATAATTTGATTCAGTCTTCAAAGGTAAAATGTAATAACGGGGGAGGTTATGCCTCTTCCTAATTGTGTTACTGTGAGAGCTGAGCCAGTTATATTATAGTAGGCTAAGTTGTGAAGTCAATTGCATTTGCTTTGTAAATATTAGCCTACTGATAGACTTTACTCTGATGCGATTATCAATATGAATAACCGCCTCTCACGTAAAACAACTTGGTCTAATTGCAGGTTTTTAGTGAAGGGCTTTGCAGATTATCCAGACTTAACGGTCATAAAAACATTAATGTCATTGCAGCTGAGCGCTGGAATCCGGTTGTTTAGTTCCTGCGCGTTTATTCGCCTTAAAACGAGCAAGTAGAAGTGTTTGACAAATGCTCGATTTTAAACTCACCATAGCATGCGATGAGCCCTCCGTTGTGTCCGGTGTCCTGTTGGAGTTTGCTGCTGTCTGGGGGAGTTTTGCAGGAGGACCTCTGCATGAAGAGGTGGTATTTGTTAAAGGTGCCTTCCCCAGCAGTGGCATCCAATGACTGGCATTCCTGCTGGAACGGGCTCCCAGATTTTTCCCCGTACGCCTGACCTTTGTTGGTCAGGAAAGCGGGGCTGTATTTGGTGTCACTCGCCTGGAATGTCCTGAAAGGGTTCGCCTGGTGATCCCTACCTTGCGGCGCAGATGAGCTATAATACGAATCCATGGATGTCATTTCGCAGTATGAAACGCACGTCTCGGCGTTCATTCCTAGAAAAAAAAAAAAAAAAGTTTTGGGAAGAAAAAGACGTCCAGGCGATTTTTTTTCCTCCTCCTGCTTTCTTTCCTCCTTTCCTTTTTGGAGAGCGAAGAGAACAGATACTCTCGCGCTCTCGCTCTTTCTCGTACGAACTAATAGACACACACACACGCACACACTCACTCGCGCGCGCGAGCGTAGACTTGTGCAGAGGCAGCTGGCTTTGGTTATAAAATGATTCAGATGTTTTCCAGAAACGGATAGCTAACCAAAAGCTAAAAAGCCCCCTTAAGGTTAGAGGAGTAACGAAAAATGCGTCTTCTGAAGATGCAGCCTAGATCTTCTCAGTATAGAGCACTCCGCGCGTCAAGACCTCTCCTCGGTTATTATGTAGATGAAATGAATGGGTGAGGTCAGACCTTTGCGAAGAAGAAAAAATGTTTTGTTGGAAATATGTGGGGGGACTTAACACATGACATTAATGTCATTAGGATATGAAATATATAAGTGATTGAATGTGAAGGGCAACAAGGAGGGAGCAATTTAATGGTTGATTTCGCAATGCTTTTTAACTAAAGACTTTATCCTGTCAACAAAGAAACAAGCTCTATACGGGATTATACGTTTTTTGTGTGTTTAAGTCACTGGCTTTCTTTTCCGTTTAGTATATCTTCACATTATGACGTTTTTATCTTTTTTATATTAAAATCAGGTTTGATCATGCTTTTGCCACCCTAAAGACTGCCTTCATACGCCTTTTTGTGCATTTAAATATTTTGAACGCAAATTCAGAGCAATTTGAGACCAATATTTTAAATATACAAAGAAAGACTCGGGCTCGTTTGTTATCAGAAAAGTGTTCTTGCAAACACGAGCCTGTGTCATATTTCGAGTATAGCGTTGTTGGAATGGTATGCCAAATCTTTTTGTTTGGTGTTTTAACCATCAGCTTGACATTATGTAGTTTCCACTAAAATAAATAAATAAAAAAGCCGAATGATTTAGCTTTCACATTAAAAAAATAAATTAAATAAATAAATGTTGGAGCAACATGTTTTATTTGTACGAAGGGGCCGTAAAACATGACGTTGATGACGAACAAGTTTGGGCAACAAAAGTTTCAGTGATTGTAAAACATATTTTTTTTGTCATTTTAATTATGCAAATGAAACCTTTTGTAAGTTCGTGTTCGTTTTGTACTTTTTTTGTCTTCATTAAGTCATGTCACTTCATAAAAGTTCATCTCCTTTTTCCTTTTTTTTCTTCATGCTCTCATTCTCGGGTACATTGTCATTATTCTAAATTTCCTGTGCTCACTCTTGTTTAATTGTAGTTGCCACCAAGCAAACATTTACAACATCACCTGTGACCTCTGAACGCTCTTAATTTGATCCTAAATTAGAGGTAATGACCCAAAGTCTCCGAATCCACAGAAAAAAACAGCAGTCCCGAGGCCTATTCATGCCCAGCTTTTTTATTTGTTTGCTTGTGTTTGTTTTGTTTGAGTGAGATGTCTATTAATTTATATGCAACCACCAAATATATATATTTATATACTGCATATATACTGTATATATATTATACTTAGGTTACGTGTTCGCTATCCAAATTTCTTTTAAAATCAAAGCCATACAATTGCGAGAAACTATTTTAAGTTTATTAAATAACGAGTCGATGATAACTTGTGACATTGGCCAAATCTATTGTGTGTTTAATGTCTATCCGTTCGTCATCAAGCATGCAACTCAATGGTTATGCTGTAGTCGCATTAAATGAACATATACAAAGCTATGGGGAGACCTGGACAAGATAAGAAACCTGTTTGATGTCCAGTTATGGCGATATGCGGGGTATCCCTGATTGATGCAGAAACTGATACAGAAAAGAGAAACAACTGTGAGTAATTTGATAAAAGCGCACATTTCACAGCAATTTATGCAAAGCAAAAATATTATCTAAAATGATTCATTTTTCTACTGTTACTGGGAGTGTTTTGTAATGGCTTGATTATCAATTATTTGTTGACGTCTTGATTATTTAATATAGTATGTTACACAAGTTTTTGTATTCTGCGGCATTTGAAGGCAGCTCTTTAACTGAAAACGTTAGTTAGGGGAAGGAAATAAAGAACATCATAAAACCGTGTCTGCTAAAGCTGCCTTCCTTATAAAATTCAATCGAGCATTTATTTCTGGTGCTGCATTGAAGTTCTTTCCTACACCAATTTATTTGCTATCAATATCGTCTAAACCTATAAGTGACCATTCTGTCCGCCGAAACCAAATATTTGAAATTTGAGCTTAATTGGATTTCTGCAACGCACCATGGGTTTGTTACTTACAGTGCATTTCTACAGCTAATATTACTCTACTGTCTGCCACTGATTGTAAAACATTGTGAATTATTATTAAGTGCATCACTGATTTACAGTTGAGCTTTAACAGGTGGAATTAAAGGGTTAGGAAATAAATTAAATAAACGAAATAAATGTTTCCCTTCATTTACGTAGTGATTGTTTTGATCATTTTTATTTATTTCAACGTTCTCATAACTGTTTTACCCTTTGCAATTACGGATTTTTAAGCCCAAGATGTAGATTAATTCACTTGACAGATTGTATGTGGTTACATGTGTAATTTTGTGTGTGTGTGTGTGCATTTTGTGCACTTTTTCAGTACGCAATGAGAAAACTCTTTAGTTCATGTGCTTTACTTTTTTTTGCTTTTTTTTTCTGCAAAAGCTCCCTTTCAGAGAAAAGTGCATTGATTTGGTTTCAAACCCAGGGCTAAATGTAATTTAATTATCCCTGGTTTAACGATTTGGGTCTCGATTTTCAGACTGTCCTCGTGAATGATAAACACATAGTTGTCAGAACCGGCTCAATTTCATGTATGTGTCTGTGTGTGCGTGTGTGTATATATATATATGTATATTTTAACATGTTTTGGCTATTTTAACATGTTTTATCTCTTGAGTTATTTATGGCTGTCAAATGTCTCAACACTACGCACGTGTCTAGGATCATTTCATTAGAGCCGGCTATTTTTGGAATAGCCTGAATGCAGCCTATGATTTGTTGCTTTAGTCTTGCGTTTAAGTGTCATTCTTTTTAATTCAGGCTAGGTATCTCCATGTATTTTCACGTCATCTAAATGACTTAATTCTTATTTAAGTGAAAGGGGATTTAGTAAAAAAAAATTACTCAACTTAGTGTTTCCAATATTAATATTTTAAATAGTTTCACTGCTTTTTAAGATATATAATTCTACGTGATTATGCCAAAATTATTGTTAAAAATGTAATTCACACACACAGTACTAAAGAAAATGCGTTCGTTCTCGGGTGAACTGCATCTTTAGTGTATTTTATAGCCTGTAACTTAATAGAAAAAAGAGCGGCACTTCATGTTACTCGATATGTTAATTAATTTACCGAATCTAACATTCGTCATCCTTATGAATCGGTAGTTATGAGCATCCTGTTAACAATCATTTACACGCTGAATAAAGCAGAACAGATTTAGCCCTCTTTGTACATTTTTATCTAGTCTCTCATGCCCTGCAGAAAAAGCACAGCTGTACTGGCACAAACAAAACAAGCATCGGATGGAGAATAAAACGAGCGAATCCTCTCTCTGAACCTGCCTTCAAGCATGACTCTTGGGCAAGAAGATCTAGAAACAGAAAGTCTAAAGAGGGTGCGTCTGCGCATCACGTGACGGCCCCTGTGGACAGGTATAGCAGACGTGATGTCACACGTGTTGTTTTTATTGTGGCAGAGATGATTCGCTCCACAGAGCTCCGTGTCGTATCCTGCATGCAGAGCACATGCCACGGCAGAACAAATGTGAACCAGCCCCATGCAGTCTGTTTCCATCTCTCTCTCTCTCTGATTGGATATGAAGGGCAGTTAGTCCACGTAAAAGGTGCCTGTCAATTTCTTTATCACTGTCTGCATCTGTCAGGACAGATTATTCTGTCCTCATCTTTCATAAATCATTCCACCCATTCAACTAATTATTCGTTATTTTATTTCGGCTCTGGGCCTTTTGCAAACTGTTAAAACTTGTGTGTATTTGTCATCTGATCTTGTTAATAGTATCAGATAGTGTATTGTGGAATCATATTTGCTCTGCTTTCAAAGTAACTCTATAAAAATGAAGTATATACTGTTTAAAAAGAAGTTTGACTTGATTAAAAAGTTTACTAAATTAACTAAATATTTTTGATTTGTCCACTTCACATTTTTGTAACTTCCTATCTGAGTATTGGCATTTAAAACAAAAAATATATAATCTTTTTGCAGGGGAAAAGTTACTAAACTAATATTTTATTTTCTTGTGACGCATTTAATCCACACAAGTACTTGACAAATTTGACTGCTCATTCTTTGTGACAATTTAACAACGTATTTAGACAATGTAAATATATTTAATCTAGGGAAATAGAATGTAGATCTGTATAATTTTACATACACATCTGTCTGATATATGTTTAAATTGGCCAAATAGATATTTAGTGCTACACTCAGGAGTGTATTGTTTTGCTCTCATACCCATGCAGTTTAATTCTCTGTAATTGTTTATAAAGCATAAATGTGGCAAATATAAATGGCTACAGTGAAAGATAACACTGTATGTTTTAAAAGTGTCAGCTTTCTGGAACCTTGGGCTAAGCCATGTGTCCAGCTGCCCTCAGTAGTTCAGTGCATTGAGCATGGCATTTAGTGACGCAAAATATACCTGCATAGGCATTTTTGCAACGGTATTTCATTAGCATTTTATTGAAAATTTGAAGTGCATAAGTCATCAAAAGCTTAAGTGAAGGATTAGTATGTATATATGTACAGTGTGTGTATATGTGTGTGTGTATATATATATATATATTAGTATTTTTTCTTGTGAAATATTTACTTTATCAATTGACAAATAAATTGTGTGAAACAATCATAACAAACATTTGTCATTTTCATTCCCTTAATTAGTTGCTTTTCTTATTTGTCATATTTTTATTATAGCTATTTTTATGTCATCTCCTCAGTAAGTCTTTAATTAACTGTCTGTCTGTAAGTGTCAAATTATTTGTTCAGAAACAATAGAAATTCTTCAGATTTAACCATGCATAACATTAGAAGGACTAGAAATGTTACATTTGCTGATATGTTAAATTTAGAAACTTTTTTTGTTTCAGTCACAACCCTGTGAAAGCCTTGATTTTCACTCTATTTTCTGTGGAATTCTTTGAGAAAAAGGGTTAAATACCAAATGATGAAGAAGTTTTTATCAACCTTTGCAAAGAGAGTGAAAATAGGTCAATTTAATCACAATGAGGTCTAAACACACAACTTAACTCATTCTGCCAGATTACTTATTTTTATATTTTGCTTCAAATAATGTAATGTGACCTTGTTCTCTTTTAGTTCTTCATGCCCGTAGTGCTGTTTTGTAATATTTATGCCATGATCCATTTATATATAACATTTTATTGTGGTGCAATTTGTGCAACATGTACTTTCATAGTGTTGCACAGATAATCAAATACCTAAAGTCTTAGTTAAAAAATATTTTCTGCAGGCCCAATCACAAATTGACTGTTTCCATGACACCTTACTATGATATTTGACCGTTTCAATGGCAAAAAAAAACTACAAGGTGGAAAAAAAGTGTTTGCTCCACCAGAGGTAGGGTCAAGAATTTCATAATAAAAAGTCAACCTTGTGACATAAAGATAAAGAATGGATTCAGGCCATGTTATGAATCTTGTATTTATATACAGTGCTCTGTGGAAAACCTTACCATATGTGTACTAGAACTTTTAACTTGCATATAAAGCATAACAGATTTGCTTCTGATTGTTTGTGGTTTGTGTTGAGGTAAAATAGTCTAGTATGTTGAGATGCCATGGGTTATTATATTATATGCTCTGCCATCATCTGAATGTCTCTTTTACAACATGAGATTTATGACAGATGTGATCAAAAGCTGACAAATTTAACTCCCCTCTAAATGTAATGCTTGGTGCACCTATTTTTATAATACTTATGCTTTCACTGTCATTACCAAGTGTTTTTCCATTCTGATACGAGAGGGGTCACTATGTCAGCAAATGACCTTTGACAGTGTTTTCAATAGGACTTATTTAAGTAAATTTGCGGGTCATCTATTTCTGTATTTTTCAAAACATATTTAAAAGTTATGGAAGTAGTTTCGAGCTGACCGTTGATGAAAATACACTATCGGTCACAGGGGCACTGGCCTGTGGCAAAGGCAGTGGGTGCTTCTGTTTGAAGATGTTAATTTGGCATGACAAGTGAGTCATAATTGATGGTTTTGTTCAGTAACAGCAGCTCACAATAACTCTCAGTGAACACAGGCAGCAGGAAAAACAAGCAAGGAAATGATCTTTGTCATTTTATTTGGAGTCACTTCACGCTTTATTAATAGATTTGACCGATAACATTAAACCAGTTCCTCACTTTATTTTAGTACTTATGAATCAATCTCAGTCTGAATAATTTGCCCAGAGGATAGGAAATAGGATGCCATTGTGTTTAAATCGCCCACATATATTTCCGCTTTCTTTTAACGGTTTACAAAGCGCATCTCTACCATAGTCTTTAGTTCCAGAGTGCTTGGTACGAAGTGCATGTCTACCATAAGTGACCTCCACCATCTAGTCCAAACAGGCCAGAATTCCGAGGCAATAAACAACACTAATTGGCCATCAAACAAACTTGACATGCGTTTCAATGTTCAGATGAAGCGCAGGCCCTGTTTTAGTTTTTCATCCGTACATGTGCATATGCACCATACACGTCCTGCATTCATTCAGAACATGACCCAAATTTGCTCTGATTACTTGTGCCCGCTCTGACAGCATATACTGCTGTGCGCCGTTTGATTTGTAATTTCCTATTCACAGTTAACACCAACAGTGCACACAGTAATGTTTGATTACGTACTTGGATGAAAGCTGCAATGTAAGTGTGTTGTGCAGCCCTGCGTGTCAAATTATACAGGATAATATCAAACGATACAATGCAAAAATGTGTAACTATTCACTTTTTTAAAGAGTGTCTTTATATTTCTGTTTTACCATAGCTGGTTGCTAAATATAAGATAACATTTTTACACGTTTTATCAACATTTACCATAAAGTGAAAATATTGCCTACAAAATGTTTTACTGACTCAAGATAAATAGTCATTTGTGTTTTGTCTGTCATGGGGTTTTAAGTAAAATGTGTGATTTATTATTTTAACACATTTTTTTTGTCCTTATGAACTCACATCATTTACAGAAAACGGCTTTTGTAACGATGTTCCAATGGGCTTGAAAACATATTTAATAAAATCCTTTTTAAATATATATAATATATATACATGTATATAATATATAATAATGTATATACACACACACACACACACACACACACACAAACACACACACACAGGATGCACAAACACATTCAGCAAGAATGCATTAGATTGACCAAAAGTGACAGTAAAGATATTAATAAAATTACAAAGTAATTTTAATTGTAATTTAATTGTAGTTGTAATTGTAATTTATTTTTAAGTTATTGTATTTCAAATAAATGCTCAAATAAATCACGTTTTGCACAAAAAAAAATTCAACATTGATAATAAAAAGCAGTGTTTCCTGAGCAGCAAATCAGCACACTAGAAAGATTTCTGAAGTAAATTATTTAAAAAAAAAAGGTTATTAAAAATATTAACTAATCTACTATAATCTACTTCTAGCTAGAGGACACAAATACATTGAATTACATGGTCTTGATGCAAAGTATACATGTATTAAAGAGATAGTTTACCTAAAATGAATATTGTGTCATCATTTATTCACCCTCATGTCATTCCAAACATGTATGATTTTATGAAAGAAGATAGATTGATTCTGTGATATTTAGCATAGTTTTGGTGTCCATAGATTTTCATTGCATGGACAAACCCAATTGAAGCATTCCTCATAACATTTTTGTGTTTTCAGTTTTCTTGTCTGTTCATTCAGGTTTGGAACAACACGAAGGCGAGTAAACAATGACAGAATTTTCATTCAGGTATGAACTGTTCATTTAATCTCTTTGTCTGTGAAAATGTTACAATGGTAGAGCAGTTCAACAACATTTAACATATAGGAACTTTAGCTATGATCAGAAACTGAATTACTCTGGAGTCATTTGAAGAGAAACTTTTTCCCATCAGAATTCTTCCTATGTGTGAGGCGAGGAGAATGCTTGGGAGAGAGGAACGGAATCACTGCCATCACCTCTCCATGGTAAGCAGATGGTGTTCTTCCACCACAGTCATGCTGTGGTCCTGCTCATATGCAACATGACGCACAGACTTGGCTGTAGGCTTGTTTATTTCATTGCGTGTGTTTTGTGGCGGTGTCTGTGCGCTCTGAGAGGCAACCCCACCAATGCCGAACCCAAGCCTGCTCAGGGTCTGGCTCCTGACCCCTGCACAGTCACGTGGGTATAGAGCTCTCCAGCTCGCCCAGACATGAGAACGTCTCCTGGGCGAGGATGAGCCATGTCTATTTGGAGCTCTGCTCCAGATTTTTATGTGTAGCTGAAATTGGTTTCACATGAGTTGGGGGCAGCCTGCATTCAGCAGATTTTCTGATCAAATTAGACAGAGAAAGAAGGGGGAAAATGCAGCGGTTGTACTGATCTTTAATCGAATAAACAGGACTTGAGGAAGGGAGGCGAGAGAGTCATCAGTACTCGTTCTCACCACTGTCCTCATGGTCAAAGATTAGTTTAAAGTTTAACCCCCGGCAGTAGATCAGCCAAACTTTATAAGGTTGTGGTTAAGACCAAAGAGCCATCAGATGTGTGCATGATAAATGCCATCTTTCATCCGTGGAGAGAAAATCAGGAATTTCATTTTTAGACCCAGTGTTGGCTGTTCAGTATCAGTCAATGGTGTACATGCTGGAGAAAATGTTCTCATCCTTTTCCCCCAACCAGGTGTGTTTTTGTGACACCTCACTGGATTCGGATCCGCTAATCACATTGGAGGTCTCATGTTTGTGCCCGGGACCCCCTTAATCTATAGATGAAAGTTTATTAAGATTTATAAAAATGATTCCCATATGTGACTGATGTTGGAATCTGGTTTTGATCCTACAATTGCTCCTTTAGTGATATGATCAGTTGGGTGAATTATGCCACTTCATCAAATTCAGAGCACACCCGACGTGAGCCGCACGGCAGTTGAAAGAGAGGAAAAAAGTGCAAGAGGGATGGAAACGAGAAAAAAGAGCACTAGAAATAAAGCGAGGGGGATTATCCTCATCATCCCGAAGCAGGATAAGAGAAGCACTATTGATGAAAATGATTATTTTGAGTATTCTGAAGAAATGGAATGAGAGTCTTCAATGCTATGGGAAGAAAATAGGCACGTTCATGAATTAGCCTCACTGCAATTACTTGTCATTCAAACATGTTTTGTTCAAAACAGAGTATTTTATTGTATCAGCAATTCTCTTGCAAAATGCAGAGATGCACAGAAAGACTCCAGTTATAATCAAGGAACACCAATCATACCAAAAGTATCCAACAATTGACCACTGGTATGTAAATAACTGGTGTTTCTCATGCTTGGGGAGAATTATGTGTGCTGTGAGTGTCTTGCGTTTAATTTTTATCCCATGGCAGCCACTTCAGCATCATGGGTTCGATGAGTTTTACCAGTATGCGAAAGCAGAAGAATGCCAGGTCAAATATTTAGCAACATACCTTTTTTATATTTGCCTGTTATATTCATATATATTCATTTTCATCATTTATTTATTTTGCTGTATATGCTACAGTTTTCATTCTGCTGCTCTCTGAAAGAAATAATGATAAAGTTTATATTGAGATCTGTAGGGGGGCTTGACATCCGAAAGGCTGTAGCAAAGGGAATCTCCAAACATTTCTCACAGATAATGCTGTGCAAATGGCTTGCAGACAGCAATTTTGGTAGCAATTTATTCTGAATAAATTACACAAATGTCCAGCAATTGTCTTTTTTTCCCCTCTTCCCTCATTCCTTTGGGAAAAGCCAGATGTGAGAGTGTTGGGTGCTGTGGTTGGTTCTATTATGTTTGAGCGTCTGATAATAAAATAACAGTTGTGCTTCGGTAGACATTTATTACATTGATTTGGTAGCTATTCGGATTGTAAAAAGATCTCTTGCTTTGTGACCATCTTATGTTGTCTAGGATCATAATTCCTTATGTTCTGCATTGAATTATCGTTGAGATATAACCAGAACCAGAACCAGTGAAATCTGTGGAGATGTGAAATTGTTTTTTGTTTTTTAATTTTAAACTGTCAAGAATCATTTTTATGACAATAGTCAATTAACAAGGCCTGGCAAACCTTGTCATCTCTTGTCTTTTCATCTTTTCAATGAACTCTGACCAAAATATTACTTGATTTCTCCAGATCTATCTATATCACTATGATGGCTTTATATATTTATCTAGTCTAGGTGTTTAAATATATATACACATATATATATATTCAAACGCCTAGACTGCTGCTTCTGAAGGAAGGAACTATTTTGTTATTTTCTTCTATATTTAGCCTGTAATGAGAAGAATAGTGATCTATTTGACTTTTGATGAAGGCACTTTCACTCTTACCATTCAACTATTCAGTGTTTTATGTGAACATATGAGATATGTCTCACTTTGCCAATTCTCCTCTGGTTAAGAAACAAAAACAAGCCCGTAATGTTCAAATGAGCCCAAATTTGATTCAAATTGTGAGGAATCAGGTGAATAAAAGGGAAACGCTATTAAGACACTGACTGTTTTTTAAGTCTGAAAAGATGGAATGTCAGTTTATTGGAAAATGGGTTTATTGGAATCAAGAACCTAAATGTTTAAGTAAACTTCATTTAGTCTCATGAAGTACTTCAAATGGGTGTGTGTGGCCTAATGGATGCCTTGCACAGTTTAACACCGCCCCCTCACTATAAATTAGATAATTTTTACTTAAATAGGAAAAAAATAGATAAATGGTATCTATGGTTCATTTACTATTATGTGGTGTTATTTTTTTCCGTTTGGCAAAAATCGAATCAAACAAGAGAAAATATCATTATATCAAGGGCATCATAGTGAATACTACTGAACAACATGGAATTTGGTGTTACTAAAGGTTACGTACCCTTTTCAGAAATTATAGGCCCCATATGTATGTTATGTACTGACATGGTCGTAATTTTATAATTATCTATACATAAACTGTTGAAGTCCGCCCTAAGAAAAAAACTACAAAATCTTTTCAATCATATTTGATTGTGAAGTCGTTGTACATTATTGAACACAAAAATTATGCCATTCCCAGGCTGTTCAGACATGTCTTCAATTCAAATATATAAGCTCATTGGAGAGGAGGTATTCTTGACACAATCATATTACCCATTACCACGGAAAGGACTTTTATTTTCAAATTGTCTTTGGGTCGTGAGTGTCATTTATAGAATTACCTTTCTAGAATTCCGTTTCAACCGTGAACAACTTAAAAAAAAAATGTCATTACAGTTAGGATTAGGGCTAATATACTACGGAATTTAAGTTGTATCACGCAAGAACATTGACCATTGAGCTGCCAATGATGATGGGTGTGTATAAACATTGTGCAAGTGCTTTTATTGTGGGCTAAAGTCAGGGAGGTCTTAGATTTGTGACACATCCCAGAGTAGAACTGGCACTTTCCAACATGAGTTTATAGAACTAGATTTTATCTGACCTGTTGTCTTGAATGACTCACTCATAGGTTTGACATCTGAAATCTAGCTGTGGAACATTATGTGAAGAGAAGAATCATAAACTTGGCTAAGCTTTAGTGTCTTTTTATTCGTATCCCAAGACTCTCAGTGCAGTCTTGCCCATTGAACATCTCTAAATCTTTAGAAGAACCCTGGTGTTTTGGAAAAGTTCAGCTAAACAAGCGTTGGCTTTGATTTGATGTGTTTATAGTTGCAGGAGGACACGCAGTATAATATGCATTGAGATTTGTTTGAATTCCCAAACAAACAATGTCAGTGAATGAAGGTGAAAGTGATGTCCATTTAATTTTGAATCACACTATGTTCAAGATCACTTTCTCTTTTTAGTCTTTCAAATGGAAGTTTTATGAATTTGGCAAATGCCTGGTGATGTTGTAAAGTAAAGTGAAGAATAAATAATTTGTTTCTGTTTCTGTCAAACATGATTCTGTTGCAAGAAAAACAGGGTAGGTCTCGCTGGGCCTGGTTGAGGCAGCTTTCCTTCTCCGTGCATTTGGAAGGGATGAAAGCTCAGTGTGATCCCAAAGGTCATCTGGTGACCCTGTCTCTGTTTTCACAAGCTGAGGCCTGATCCTCAGTTCTGCTCTTGGAAGTTGGTGAGCAGATCGGCTGCTGTTGTCTTAGTGAGGTGGGCTACACTCTCACAGTGAGGTGCCCGCTGTCATCACTGTGACCTCTGAACTCACTGATGGTCAGACCCAGGACTCCCGAGGCTGAAGGCAGTATTGCAGATGACCAAAGACTGAAATTCATATAGGGGTCAAAGATCAAGATCTGTGAACATATTTGTATTTATTGACTTTTATTTTAGCTCTCTGTTACTTCTATTAGGGCGGAACAACATATTGTTTTTGGTCAGTTTTTCTCACCATCTCACAGTTTGTCAGTTTTCTAACACATTTGGGTAATTTTACCACATTTTTTCTCACTATCTGGCAGCCTTTTAATGGTATTTAAATCTGCAGTAGCTTTAAAAACTTTGGGGTCGGAACGATTTCTAAAATGTTTTTGAAAATAAGTCTCTTACGCAAGGCTGCATTTCACAAAAAATATTTAAAATATTTTGAATCTAATTTATTCCTGTGATGGCAAAGCTAAATTTCCAGCATCATTATTTCATTTTTCAGTGCAACATGATCCTTCAAATATCAAATGTGCTAATTTGGTGTTCAAAAGAAACATTGTATTTTTGCTAAATACTATCACTTTTCTTAAAAGTCATCTTACTGACCCCAAATCTTTGAATAGTGCTAGATTTTAGAATTTAGAATTCACATATTTACAGTATTTTCATTTGTGGATGCTGCTGAAATGAAAATCTGAGACTTTCGCTTAAAGTATACATACAATTTATCCTCATAGTGAGCAAATCAGGTGAAGTGGTCACAGCAGCGAGTCTGTGCTGTATATGTGTTTATGTAAGATTTTAATTTGTTCACCCCATGCAGAATTTTGGTAAATCTGTTAAGTCAGTCACAGAGCTTTAAGCCAATGCCTAGATGGATAACTTCCACCATACATACTAACAGACCTATTTGAGACCGGTCACTCACCTGCCTTTTGGCATTTAGACATAAACCAGATAACACTTTCGCTTCCTTTCGGTGCCCTTCTCTTGCCCTAACTGCCACCGGGGCTGCAAGTGGAAATGTTATCATTGGGGTTTGTGTCTCCCCTTTGTCCTTGCCTTCCCCTCGGGCTCTTGACCATAATTGAATTAAACATTCGTTTAAGAGGATCACGCAGGAAGAGACAGACTGGTCACAGACAGGTCAGGGCAAAAGAATGTAGCCAAACTGAACTGCCTCTGTCTAGAGGAATTCAGCTTCTTCTTGCTATTGAACAATATTTTACATATAAATACATGTTGCTTGATTATATGCTTTTCTTGGTAAATGATAATAGCTTGCGTATGTTCTTCATTTATGTTTTATGTTACATTCATCTATTTGGCAGATCAACCTGGTATATTGTGGTCACTCACTCTTCCTATTTATTACAGTATAGTTTGCATCTATGATAACTATAATCATTAACCCTTTCATTCTCAAATGATGTTACACGGGGCAGAAAATTATAAATATGGACAGAAGACTTTGTCAGCTATTTAAAAAACGTATAAATTACAATGCTTCATTGTAGTAGATTAAGGCTGTTATTAAGAAATCACTTGATAATGACTAAATTTTGGTGATGATTGGACAACATTAAAATCCACTGTCAATTACAGTTCTACAAATATGAATGTAATGTAATTTAGTTGTTTTGCATCACAGGCGACAATGCTTCATTTAAAAGGAAGAGCAAAGGGATGTCCAGTGAAATAGATGCAAGGTCTGAAAGGGTTAAAGCAACAGTAAAGTCAAAATAAAGCCCCCATTTTTATTCTTTAAAATTTTATTCTTTCTGGCTGTATTCTTTTTGGACAGAGTTAAAACCATCTATGGTTTACTGAATCTGGACCATCTGATTTTAAACTATCTTTGAGATCTGGTTTTTCTGCACTTTCAGTCTTTAACATACATCTGAGATCTGCCATGGAATTCTGTCTATTATAGTTCATTTCCATTAATTTCTAGACTCTAGTCTCAAGCAGGTTTTTCAGCGACCTCAGTAGTTTTGTAAAACAGCAATTTTCTAAGGGACCCTGTTTTTTTTCTCCCATTCAAAGATTGTCCTGTCTCTTGATTCATTTGTATCCTCATTACAATAGCTTGTCTCCTACAATTGTATATTAGTACACTCTCAATAATACTTAAATTCTGGTAAAATGTATGTTTTATATGTATTGTAATATGTATGTATATATGTATGTTTATGTATTATATATATATATATATATATATATATATATATATATATATATATATATATATATATATATATTATAGTCTGATTGCAATAGAAAAGATTGTTTTAAATGTTTTAAATGTTTTTGTCTAATGACATCATGTTCAAGTGAAACAATATTTAAGGCTGATGGTTTCAGAAAAGCATATTTCTAGTTGGGCTATTTTTTTATATATTTATATGTTTATATTCTTTCCTTCTTGATCCTGGTGAATGTTCAGATCAAATCTTCTGCTCGTTTTGTGTAGTGGTGAAGAGAGACGCCTGTCTGTCTTGCATCTGCAGTAGCACTGAAGGCTTGTGTACTGTCTTTTTTGGTCCTGCTGTGGGATAATTACCATGACCAAAAGAACATTTATTTTGAAAAAGAGAAACAGTTGTTAAAAGCTCTCAGTGACAATCTCAATTTACATGGCTTTCCACATGAAAAATTTCAAAAGTGATGCCACAGAAAAAAGCCTTACGGTATTTGGTTAGGAGTTGGAGATTTGGCCAAATGGCATTAGAGGATGTTTCAATACCGTGCTCTTACTATGTTCACCAGTTTAACAAGCATTGGACCACATCACTCACTTTGCTGGGTTAATTTCAACGGACCAAATGCTGTGATATTATTGGGTCTAGACTGAGGGAAAGCCCAAAAAAACAGGTCTTCTCAGAGTGTGGACATAGTGAAAAGTTGCTGCTCCAATTTTAGGAGCTACTGTAGGAAGCCCAACAAGCTGCAAATTTTATGGATATCTTTGCCTGTGTTTTAATGATAGAGTGGGTGTTTCTGACATAAAACTCTGCTATTAAACTCTTCATGATGGTAAAAGCTGTTGGCCATGGTTAGCTGCAGTTATACTTTTCGAAGCAAACGTTTTGTTGTTTGTTGGGGTTTATATACTGGCTGGAGTGAATTTAGTGTGTGACATCAAGGTTGTCTGGTGAGTCAGAAAGGACCACAAGTCTCTCTGGTCAGCCACTGCAAATGCTGTTGACATCATTTTGCCATCATGTCACAGATTTTTGAAACTAAGCTAAGCACTGTCTGGATAACCTTTGGGTCTGTAAAGTATTGCTCACAGGTTCCTCAGCAATTTAACAGCACATAGCTTATTAAGTTACAAAATTATAAAACTTTGGAATTTCGGACATTTTTAAACATGTTTTAAGCATCCCAACTTTTTTGGGGATACTGTTATAAAATAACCAACCAAAATTAAAATTACATTGTGAACTGAATCTCCATAATGCCTTCAGATCCATTTCAAACACCTGCTGATTGTAATAATGATATGGTCACTTAAATAATATTAATAATTCTAAAGGCATATAACATATGATTTAAAAAAAAAAAAAAAAAGTAAAAGAATAGCAGAGCCCTTACTACAACTATAATTAAAACGGCACAGAGGAACGATATCATTGGCCTCAATTTCGCAGCCATTTTTTCCTCAGCTGATTGCCAGTCACAATCCAACATACTTTAAAGAGCTTGGGCATTTAAAGAATGTCTATAGTCAAATGTATAGCTATCTTTATAGTTACCCGTACAAAAATAACTTCAAGTATACTTGAGTAAAATAAGTATACTGTATTTTTTAAGTATACTTTTAGTAAGTATACCAATATCAATGTACTAAAAGTACACTTGTAAGTGTTCCATTTCAATGCTATTTGGAACTAAATTGGCCAATTGTTTAATGTATAAGTGTGACAGCAGTAAACAGAGTACACAACTTGCTTACAATTACATTTTTCTTTTGTACTGCAACTCTTCTACAAGTGAACTTATAGGTATACTGATAGTTTACTAGTTAAATACTTTAGTTTATGAAAGTACAGTTTGAAGTATACTCTCAGTAATCTACTAGTTTAGTAGATTAACACTGCAAGTATACTTCCAAACAATGGAAGTGTATAAGACAGTATGTAAAACTATGTGAAAAAAGTATTTAATATTATACTCAATCAAAAGAGTACATGACTACAAGCCAAGTATACTTAGAATAGAGCAAGATTAGACCAAATATACTTAAACTATAAGTCAAGGATACTGTATACTGTAATTTTAAGAATGTTTCTGAAAAGTACATATGTAGAATGAAACTGTCTTTTTTGTTTGCTTAAAAGAAGTATACTAATATTGCACACTTGAATAAACACTTTTTTTCGGAAGGGTTCTTGGTGCAAATGGGCCTTAGTACTACTGATAATTAATGTTGACTTTACAAAACTTCTTAACTACATTGAATTATTTCATTTTACAGCTTTTTGAGGTTCATAATGTAGTTCATTTGCTTTTGGCTCAGATATATGGCAAGAACAAAAGCAATTGTAATGTACAATGGATGTGGGATGGATCAAATTATTTGTATTATTTGTTTGTGTCATAAAAATATTTTCTCCTGTTTGATTCTGTCGAACAGATGCTGTCTCTGCTGCATCTGGCAATCTATTAGAAAATAAAGTTTTGTAAACAATGATTCCAGGAAATTCAGTCTCTGCTCTGAATTTTAGACTATGTGACATGGATCACCTCCACCTGAATCAAGTTAACCCAGACTGTTTTGAAATGCTGTTGTTCGGAAGCTCGCCTGGACCACACTGTGCTGCTCATGCAGTTATTGTGGGCTTGGTTGCCAAAGTTTTACCAGAGCTGTCAGGCTTGCAATAGCGCCAGCTCCCATGGCAGAGGTCATCCCAAGCAGGAAACAAAGGGAGTCTGTCTGCCACTAACATACCAGAATGTCCTGGAATGGACAGAAAGAAGCTCTTTCAAATAGGGTCCTAATCAGAGTCATGTTCCTTATTTAATTTAGGAGGACACTTGCATGGAAGAGCTTGTCCTTTCTTCACAGGTCCATTCATTCACAGAGGACGGCAATAATGAACACTTGGTTCTACTACACCCATCTACCATAAAACTATATTCATCCCAGATGGTACATTTCTTCACATGCACACACATTTTTAAGTTGTTCTCATTAATTTCAGTAATTGCATTATTTTGTTCCTAATGTTTAAAGTTCAGGGTAATACTCATTTTTGTTTTCTAAAATAGCATCCTGTATTTTAAAACAGTATAACTTTTAAACTCATAAATGAAAATTGTCATAATTTACTTCCTTTCCAACCCGTATCTTTCTCTTTTTCAAAAAATACACAAAGACAATTTCTGAAGATGTGCATTCTTTTTTTAATAAATAGAATAACTAGAAAGAAGAAAGTTACAGGTTATTTATTGGCTTTATGGTTCCATAAAGAGCCTTTAAAGGGTTAGTTCACCCAAAAATGAAAGTTCTGTCATTATTTATTCACTCATGTCATTCCAAACTCCAAATTCGTTCATCTTTTTTGTTTCACAAATTGAGATATGATTAAATATCTTCAAGATTACAATCAAGATTATATTGATTAAATAAAAATAGCTTTCTGACCCCTCCATAGACTGCAAAGCTACTTTGAAGGTCCAGAAAGGTTGTGCCTTAATGTGGTTCAACCTTAATGTTATGAGGCGATGAGAATACCTTTTGTACGCAATAAACAACAAAAGTAACCACTTTATTCCACAAATTATTCTCAATCGTGTCAGTCTCAGACACTGTTCACATTACAAACACAGCGCAGCGCTTCTGGGTTCTACGTCAGAACTCTCGGCTCAGTATTGGTCGGCTCCTGTATCAACACCACACGTCATGGTGCTCACGTAAATAGCGCTCTCGTAGCTTCATAACATTAAGTTTGAACCACTGTAGTCTCATGGATTTTAAAAATGAAGAACATTTAAATAAAGAACCAATATAGAACCTTTGGCGGAATGGAAAGGGATGTTAAAGGCTCTTCACGGAAAGATAAAACATCAAAGTTATCTCTCAACGAAAGCCCTAGAAACAGACGCCGGCTGATTAGACAGCAGTGCTTAAAAGGGCAACAAAAAAACAAAAAAAGGCAGACTGACGCTCAAAAATGGCCCAACATTTCCTGATGGCCGACCATTGGCTTGGAATTGCCTAGCCTTTAAAGAGTGAAAGGTTCTTTGAGGAACCAAAAATGGTTCTTGAATGACATTCTTGTGAAAACCACCTTTTGGAACCTTAAGTGTAAAGTGCATGGTGTTTTTTTTTCTTCTTTCACCATATGATATGATAAAAATAGCCCTTGGCCGGTGCATCCTGCTAAAATAATGCTGGTAGTAAAGAGAGAGATTGCTCTCAACAAATCTCGTTTCATCTTGCCATTCATATTATAGCAACAAGTGATGTTTACTGGCTGAGGTCGAAGTGTCATTTGTGACCATGTCTGATCCTCAAAGGAGCAAAGAGCACTGGAACAGGGCCCTTGTTAGGAAAAGCGCATGTATTACGTTCTATTAACAGTAATTCAGCATTTTGCTGATAGATAGAATTTAAACAATGCAGAAAGTCTGCTTAAGTATGTACTAAAGAAGAATGAATTTATTACTATTTCTATCATTAATGTTCCTCTGTAAAAGCTTCAAAGAGACATCTAGTGTATAAGACCACATTCTCCAGAAAAATAATATTCAGAAACTGAGATTAAGTTGACCTTTCACCCCTGCTTCCCGAAAGATCTCCAAAACCCACTTCCTCCTCGAAGTATGTTTGAAATATAATCAACATTCCCAAACAGCACTAGAACAATGTCAACCAATTAATCAGATTAATATGTGACCTCAGAGCACAAGAGGCAAGTAAAATCAATTTGTTTTAGCATGCAGAGTTCCGCCAGTGAGGTAGGATAGCCAGAGAGAAGAGAGGAAGATGTGGTAAGGGTTTGCCGTGCCTGAAGGCTACAGGCTTTCCTGTCAACAACAGAATATGATGTGGACCTGGGGCATGACAGAGTTTGAAGAACTCCCTCGAGCTCATCCTGTCCACTTAGAGGCCAATACAACACTTTCTGTATAGAGCTTTTGTTTGGTGATGTGGCACGTATGCGATGCGTTGATGATCTTTAGGGCATTTTAAAGATGATTTGTAATTTTAGAAGTATTCAAGCTTGGTTTTCTGAGCATAAATGCAAAAGATTTCAGCTGGAGCAGACAGATCAGGTCATTTTGGAATATGCAAGGTTGTTTCTTATTAAATCCAGTTTCAACTTTTGAGAGGGAAAATGCTAAAGATAATTGCAACCCACAATATAGCTTTGCCTTACAACATGACTTCATATCTCACAATCTAGAAATTTGATCAATTATATTTTTGAAGCAATTTTGCATCTCCAATGTGACTATATATCACAAAATGTCAGTATATCTTGCAATTGCAAATTTGTTTATTATATCTCATAATGTGAGTATTTCTTATTTTCTTTATTTCTTATGTTGCAATTACTTTTTCTTTGTCTTGGAGATAAAAAGAAAGTTTTTTTCTTCTTTTTTACGCAGAAGCAAGGTTCTATAATTTCTCTTTGTCTCAACACAGGAAAAATAAGAAAAACAGCATGTGGTGCCTTAGTGTACCACTTTGCCTTCTTCCATTCCTCATCAACTGTAGTAACAAGCCCCACTTCCTGCTTGGGAATCAGTGGCAGTGATTTGAAATAAAATTTTACTACCAGTCAGAAAAACCAAGCCTTCACCGTATACTCAGACACAACAGGCTTTACTTTACGTGCTGCCTATTACTGTAATGAGCTGTACATCTAGAAACACATGTTTTCACTGTACAATTTTATGATTTAGTGAAACAGTGACCAGTAGTTTAGAACACTATAATGACTGCTTTTTGACAGAAAACGTTCTCTTTTTTCATTTTTTAATTAGTGGATTGGTCATGTTTTACACGGTGATAAATTCAGTGGGGTTTCTCATTGGTTCTTCTTAAGATAGCATGTTAATTCACCAATTATAATCATGTAGATTCCTTTAATGGCGTCATTCAGACTTGTAAGACTTTGTACATGAGACCGCGTGAAATCAAAATAGTCTACATTAGTTAGTTTGGTCAAATGTTAATTTAATACTTTGCACGAGTTAATTAGACTTCTAAGTATGAAACCTGATTACAGAGGATATGCTCAGATGAGAGATGCGGGCCATCTGTGTGTGTACAGAAGCAGAAATAAAAGTGGGAGTCATTAGTAGATTAGGCCTGTATGGGGGTGCAGGGGCTGTGCTCGAGTGTAGTCGGTCATCCTGGTCATGTGCCCATTAAGACTTGTGACTTGTGCTCAAAGGTAACGATTGTGACTAGGAGACAAAGGCTCCACTCAGCACACTTACTTTTATTTCTCCCTTACATCCATGCACTCTGCCCTTCAATTGCTAATTCAATAACCTCTAATCACACAATTAAAATCACATGCACCCAGCAAGTAAATAAGGCCTCTTGATGGGCTAGAAACCCACAGGCTGAAAACTGTTGTTTTCCTCTTAAACATTCTGCCGGTGGAATGTTAAGGCAACGGCTTCAAGTCATTGTTCTATCTATAGCACCAGTCAAATGTGAAAACATCCCAGTCGGTGTAAAACTATTAAACCTAAAGACATAGTTACAAGGTTTGCTTTCAGTGCCCATTAAGTTCCCAGAATGTCACACTAGTGCAGAGAACCTTTGGTTTCTTAAATGCTTCTCAATGGCATTTCAGCATTTATTTATTTTTAATTCCCTGTGCCTATTAGTTTAATAGTTTGGTAGGTTGTTACACTACTATCAGTAAATATATTGTTCAAAAGGGTGCTTGTTTATTGAATCATTTTGAGATTTAAAAAAAAGAAACAAAGTTCCAACAGAGAAAACAATTGAAATGCCCAGGCAAAACTTAAATGCTAATTCTTTAATCAGTTCTTAATAAAATCAAATTAAAGAAATAGATTACAGGGGAAGATACATAAACATTCACATGGATAGGTTTCTTGTTTTGAGCCATCACAACAGCTTTAAAAAAAGGAAATTAAGCACTAATGGTCATGAAACATGGTCCAAATAGGGTGTTCATATCAGATGAAATATGTTTGTAGAAGAATATGCATTCTTTAATAATGTTATGCCATTTTTCGATTGATGGAGTTTCTCATTTTTCCAGAACATTAAAATATTCTTTCTTGCAGCAAAAGTAAAAATACTGAAAAGTCTCTTATGGTATTTATTCAAAATATTACCAGCAGGCTAGAATAACTGAACAAGGGTCAACATCTATACATCTTTTACTCTATATAAAACAAGAAAGTTAGCCATTAAGCACCTTAATTACCTTGTTTGAAAGTAAAATAGGCATCATCATCAAAGGATTCATTAAACAAGGTAAAATGTTCATTTTGGTTAAAGCAATTCTTCCCAAACATGATATTTGTAAAATGTATCTTATAACCAAAAAATTCTCCAAAGGAGTTTACAACTTCACCATTTGTGGAACTGATATATTTGCATCAGACAAAAATAGCACAATGCCATCAGCATAACGTGAGATCTTGTGTTGTCTGTCACTTATTGTATACCCTCTAATCAATTAATTATATCGCTTCTGCTAAGGGTTCAGCTAATGGTAAAAGTGGGCAGACTGAGGCTGTTAGTGATGACAGCAGATGAAGGTTTATTATAGCACCAACTGCACACACCTCAAAAACGTGTCCCCAAATCCAAAGTTCTGTAAAGTATAAAAAAAGGGCCACTCAGTACGACCTTTTTTGGCATCTAATGAAATAACAAAGGTGTCAAGTTTTTGCTTTTGTGAAATATTATTAATTATATTTAAAACCTTCTGACATTGTGGCTAGAATTCCTACCTTTGATGAAACCAGTCTGTTCCTCACAGATATGACTTGGTCTAATCTGAGAGCAAGTATTTTGGATAACAGTTTCAGAACAGAATTTAGCAGTGCTATTGTCCTCATTTTTTTTTTTAAATCAATGAGATATCAGCTTCTCTAAGTGAACCAGGTAGTAATCATTTCAAAAGAGTGGTTTAACATCTCAAGGCCAAGGGTGCATTTATTTGATCAAAACTACGGTACTGTAAAAGCACTAATATTGTGACACGATATCAATAGTATAATTATTACATTTTACAATGACTGTTTTCTATTTTAATATATAATGAAATGTCATTTATTCCTGATGGCAAAGCTCAATTTTCTTGTCTTCGATGTCACATGATCCTTCAAAATTATTTGAAGCTCAAGAAACATTTTTCTTCTTATTATTATTGTTGGAGTTAAAAATAGTTGTGCTGCGTAATATTTTTGTGGAAATTTTTCAAAATACTTTGATGACTATTAAGTTCAAAAGAACAGCATGAAAAATAAATTGTTTTTATCATTATGTCTTTACTGTCACTCTTTATCGGTATAATGTGTCCTTGCTGAATTAAAGTATTAATTTCTTTTTTTAATCTTACTGACTCCAAACTTTTGATATATGTGTGCGCACAGTGTATAAACTGAAGTGCTAATTCACAAATTTTTCAGAAGCATAAGTATGACTGAGGCTCGCGAAAGGCAAGGACATAAAGCTCACTAAAGTAACAGCCGTAAACTCCTTAAAAACCACAGTTCTAGTGAGAGATTGCTGAGAGAAAAAGAGAGGAGGAAAAGGAAATGGGGCTTGGCATGTTGACTCAGGAGAAAATCCCCCAGGACCCCTCAATGGACAGCTATTGAAGTTTAATTGCTTGCCTGTCTTGCCTGTTTTGGAAGTCATCACATGTTCATGTGAAGATAATGGCAGTTTCTATCTAGAGGTAGCAAGTAAAAAAAGGTAACCAACACCTGTCTGTAATGAACATTCAGCCCAGTCCTTCACCATAACTTGGGCAATTACCAGACAAAGTCCTGATGTTTTTCAGGGAACATTGCAGATGACAACAGCTCTGAAAATTTCCACAGTCAGTCCCGTTTCCCATTCCCTCAGAGAGTGTCTGAGCTTTGTAGCATTACCATTTGCATAATTCACTTTGATGGCAAGATATTAGCCCTCCATCTTTGCTCTCTTTTGTATCTGAAGATTACAAAGGGACTATTTCCAGCGCCACGCAGACTACCAGGAGGAGACTTTCAAAGGAAGGGAGCAGGCTTTCAAGTTAGGACACTTCGATTGTGTTACAGATTGGTTCCAGGTGAGGCAGCTTTGGGAGGCTCAGCCAGAGGAAAATTGCCCTCCACGAAGTACCGGGTGAGAGGCAGAGGGGCTTCACGGTTGGGATGGCATTCCAGAATTCCAAAACTACTCACGTTTGGAGGGATTTGAAAGGATGAAGGCCGGGCCTCAGAAATCTTGTTGTGGTGATTGCCTACATATTAAAACTGAGGGGAGTTTTAAAAGCATGCTAAATAGCCTTTGATTGTCCGTGATACTGCTGAACAGATATTTTCCAGATCTGCTCCTTATTTTCGGTGCAGGCTTTTTTCATGTGACAATTGTCAGTATAATCCTAGCATCTGCTGAAAAACAACTACATATTTGGTAATAGTGATGCTTTTCTACTACTTTTGAAATGTTACTGAGAGAAAATTATTCGGATCATTTTACTACATTTGCTCTCAGTCGTCAGAATGCAGAGAGTTCATTTATTAATGAAGGTGCAAATTATCGGTGCATAATTTGTGTTTTTATGATTGCAGAAATTTAGAGAAATTCCTGTAACACTTTGTAATAAGGTATTATTTGTAGATAGTTATTACTTAGCATGAACTAACAATGAAAAATAGTTATATATGTTAATTTCATTATTTACTAATTTGTTATCTCTCTCTCTCTCTTACACACAAACTAGCAATGAACAGTTTTACTAACTAACGTTTTGCTCATTAATGTTAGTTAATGGAACCTTATTGTAAAGTGTTACCAAAATTCCCCTAAAGGACATTGTTTAATTTGCACAGTGATGATTAATGTAACCTTTATGTAAATAGAATTTTACAGAACAAAATTTAAGTAACATTTAGTTTACACTAAAGCTATTTGTCTGGAGGCAAGTTGTTCTTGATCATAGCTTTCAAAGCCTAGTTTAGCTATAGTGAACTATGATTGATGGACATCACTTAACATTATTGCTTCTACTGTAATACACTAGCGGCGGTCATCTTCTTTCAATAGACCGGAGCCTCTCTTGCCAGGATTCAGAGCCAAATTCGCCTGCACAGTGAAACGCATCATAAACCAATTCTCACTGCAACTGTGCGGATCTCTAAATGTCTTACGCGTTGAATGTGTAGAGATGGGCTCCTGTGGCCGCTGCCGCTCACCGTTCATCATGTCAGGCTGATCTAAAGCAGACCGCCAGTGGGAGACATGTTAGAATCAGCACTGTGCCAAACATAATTGAGCCTGCCAAGATATTTCCCTTCATTCACCTGGTCTTCTAGCTTTTATATGTAAAAGGGACAATATTAAAACTGAAATATGTACTTTATGCGGCTTTGTTTTAAAGAGCTATTATTTTGTTTTTTTCATGTTAACTACGTGTACTCTCCTCAACTGTCCTCAAAAATAATTATACTCATTATCAAGTTAAAGCGGACAGCTGGGGTTAAATTAGCACAAACAAGGACCAGAAAAGATCTGGTCTTTAGGAGTTATTAACGTGGGAAAAAATGAAATCTTGTAGTGGTTCACTGATACTCCGCTGATTGAGTTTACAGTAAGAGGAAATATAATTTCCACCTTCAGTGAGGGATGAGGCACAGTGAAGTAGATCCGGCAGGACCTTAGCGCGACACCACGATCCCTTCGCCCTCTGCAAAGGCCACACAGAACAAATAAGCTGTTATTCCACTGTTGTTTGAAAGGCTTGAGGAGGGATTGGTCCTGTAATGAAAAGAAAATAGAGATGGTGTTCCCATGACAGATATGGTATAGTGAATGGTGTCAGGCCACACTGCAGTGTTCAGTTCACACCTCTAATTCTCTGAGCCCCCAACAACACTCGTTCAAACTCCCTCGCCCCCTCAGCTGAAAACCTCATTGCCTGACTCACTTTCCCAACAACATGATCCGACCCAGAGGCCCATGCCATCACTTCCTGTGCCTGATTTGTTTGGGAACTTTAATCCTTGCCCCTGCCCAGCAATGCTTTGTTTGTCTTGCAGAACAACCAGCAAGCATGAGCTGGAAACCCAGAGGCGTCTAAAAACTCTCAAGCAAGATAGCTGGGGATCGAAGTTAATTCTCCTGTAGTCTGTCTTTAAAGGATTTTTTTTCCTCTAAAAAAGGCCATCAAAACATTCAAAACGTTTCTTCAATATTGAAAAGTTTAATGTTCAGTTCAATAAAAAAAAAATGTAACAGGTCTTGAAGACTTATTTTGAAATGCAATATATATATATATATATATATATATATATATATATATATAGATAGATAGATAATGTGTATATGTATTTTTTTTTACCATTTATATTGTTTTCATTTATGAAAAGACTTCTAAACTAAAAATATGGATTATATGTAAAAAAAAAAAAAAAATCTAAACCGAGTAAAATAATAATTAATATTTATTTCTACCAGTTACAAAGAAAATACAACTCTGCTGTTATTTCCACCAATTCGGGCTTTAGCTGTTCCGTGTCTGTCGTGTCTCTGTCTACTTCCTGGTTCCTCCCGTGCTCTCCCAGTGTTTTTCCACTCATCTGTCTCGTCATCAATCACCTCGTTAGTTTTGTCAGCTGTGTCTTGTTCCTTCATTCAACCCCTGTGTATATAAAGGCCCAGTCACACAGCGAAAACGCATGAAGACCGCACGAATTACGCACAGATTTTCGTTTCTGCGCGGCGTGTGCGTCATATGCGTAATTCGTCGGTGGAACGAACGAGGACCGTCAGTGATTGTAAGTGGATGTGCGTCGAAGGTGGTTTGTGCGTGATTTTGAGTTTTGAACGGTTCAAAAATTTTCCAACGCACAAGTGTGCGTCGGTGTGCGTTATTCATGAGTCGGCGTGCGTAGTTTATGTGTTGAGTATAATATGCGTATAACATGTGTTTATGCGTTGCGTTGACATGCGCAGGACATGCGTCGGCCGTCAGTGATTCATGCATCGGGCGTGCGCCGAATGTTCGTGGAATACTTTGGTCAATTTCTCAACGCACAAGCACGCACAAACCCAATCTATGCGTGATTTGTGAGTGATTCGTGCGCGATCGGCTGTGTGACTGGGCCTTAAACCCTATGGATGCCTTCAGTCCTTGTCGGTTCTTGTCCTCTAGTCTCCTTTTTTGAAACCTTTTGCTCAAGAAGAGCCCTTTTGTTTATATTTAAAGTGTTTTTGTTTGAGTTTCATTATTAAAGCCATTTCTGTTCATTTGGGTCTCCGTCCCTCCACACAACCGTGACACTAGCAAGGCAAAGAAGTTGGTAATTTTATTGAAAAATGTTTTAAAATTTCGGTTCCAAACCCAAAATTTCTATTCCATTTGAGGTCTGGTGGAAAAGACACTGAGGTGGAAATGTCCTGACTGAAAAAATGTGATTGAGTGAGTGACCACAGGGCCAAACTGCCTAAAGTTAAAGAAACGCCCATTGATGACAAAAACTACTATGAGTTTGTGGAGTTTATGTGGACACGAATAAAAAAAAAAGGGATACTTGTACGCCTCCTCTATCATGTTCACAACAGGCCCATCATAAGGTTCCGCAAGGGTGCGTATTTGTGTATTTATGTGTCAGAGGTCACTTAACTTCAGCATGCCCTTAAGCTGATCCACATGTCAGGGGACTAGCTGCATTGAGAATCAAAACCAGAGTATGAGAGGAAGTTCTCTGTTTATGCTTTTCATAGACCTTCTTTTTCACTTTCAAAGGAAAAAAGCTCTGCTGGCAAGCGGGGTCATCCTGTGCATTCTCTACGCTGCACAGATTGCCGCTGGCCTGGCTGAACAGTGCCATATTTAAAACTCTCCTCCACTTTTTGGGGTCTGAACTCGGGGGCCCTTGAATGATTTATCTTTCATCTTGGTGTTTGAGCTGAAACTGTAGTGATTAGACATTTACATGCAGATCATCCTTGATCCTCATCAGCATGTTGTAATTGGATTTGGTTCTCATTTGTGTACACTGATGATTATGTCAATGAAATCCATATGCATATAACCAATATTTTCAGAACAATTAGATACTGAATATGCCTCTCACAACCTCGAGCAATAACTGAGACAAAACAATGCAAGCATGATTCCATATACATATGGGGAGGATGTTTTGCAGAATTTTGATTAATGCGAGAAGCCTGTGGGAGTGTGTAATGGGGCTGGCGTTCTTTTTCTCAGAGATGATGCACATTTTTTCTCCTTTTTCCAACTTGATCTGGGAGACTGCACACAAGACTGCATGTTTATTTGCTGATTGTTACTTTTGTGTTGCCATGACAACAGTATGACGCATCCCTATGTCTCCTTGGAGATGTCGTGTTGTTTCTTTTTTTCTTTGTGGACTAGCAAAAACTTGTTTGTAATTTTAAACCATTTTGAACAACCATTTCAATAATTTATCATGACGATAAATTTGAAATATGTATATATTGTAAAGCTGAAGTAGGTCACACTAATAAAGATCCATTAATAATCAAGTCCTCTATTAAACGTTGTTGTTTCATATTCTTCTGATTTAAGTCACCAAAGTATAGCATTATCCAGCTGGATATAAAAATGAGGATTTGTGAAAATGTGGAATGTCTTATAGTTTTGACAAACGTGTTTTATGAAAAAGTATCTGCTTCAGATTTAAATCTCATTAGAAATATTTGGTGGTATTTAAAAAACCAAATATTATCATTGAGGAAAGGGCCAAGATTGCTGTTGAGAGGTGACAGAAGCTTCTAAGCACTTACAAGCAGCGTTTATTGGAGGTTATAAAGAATTTTGCTCAAAATTTGACTTTTGAATCTTTAGAGCCAATTAGATTTCAATTATATTTAAATTCGATTAGAACCAACCTTATGTTCATTCACTCAAATGTGTATTAACAAACTTTCTATAATAGTTTACCGGTACTGATGCCTTTGTTGAATTAATTTCATAAATCAAGGGGGTTAAATCATTCACACACACACGCACGCGCACGCACACGCACACACACACACACACACATATATATACACATTAATTAACCCACTTGACCCTATGTGTGTGTATGTATGTATGTATATATAACAAACTGAGGAAACCAAAGCTGTAGATTTTTGCTGCGATTTGAGGTTTGAATTCCTCTGAAATTTGCTCGTTCTTTTCCTTTACCTGTTGGGATCAGCAGGCCACAATGAATGCACAGTCACAAGCACAGGCTAACAAGACTCTAACCAAAGCCATAATGACATAATTGAGAAATAGACCTCTGATGTTAAGCCATACGGTTTTCAAGCATGCAGACAAACATGATCTCACAGTACATGCTCCAAACAGTCTTTGCGTGACATTCATGTACAATGCTTTCTCTGGAGAAGGCATTGAACCTATGTTGTTCTTGCTCTGAGGTAAACCTTGATGCCTGCTGCACTGAGCGGTGTCATGTTCATTTCAACAGTATCAATCTGAAGTAATCTTGACAAGAAGTCTCTCAAGATCACCCAAGTCGTGTCATACTCAGTGACCCCTGTGGCCTATGGGGGTGTTCTGCATGTCTCGATCGCTCTGCTCTCTCACCGTGCTGTAACGCAGATCTCTGTTTGAATCATCACAGTCAATCGGCCGGCTGACCCTAGATCGTCTACAGAGCCCTGGCATGTCAAGCCACATCCCCATTAGTAAACCACAGTCTGCTGCCCTGCTTTGCCTTGACTGGATGGGTGGAGAAGGAGACGGGGTTCTTCTCGTCATTTCAACCTTAAACCTGCTGGGAGGATGAAGGGTTTATGTTTTGCCAGCTCAGCAACAGACCCGGTTGATTGAACAAACTTGCCTCATTACTAAACTTTCTTTGCAAGTGACAGATTCCAGAGACTCTTTAGTGACAGACAGCACTGTGGATATGACTTTTTCCTGAAGTCTGAGGGAAACATTTGCCAATGTGGACACTCTTTCGCCAAACACTAAAACATGTGGCATCTACATTTGGTGGCCTGCTCTTCAACATATAGCTAAATAATTCATATTAAATAGTGTTACACTTTTGTATGTATATGTAATCTTATATATACTTATATATAGCCTTCCTGTAGCTCAATCAGTAGAGCATTGGTGTTTACAACACCAAGGTCTTGGGTTTGATTCCCAGGGAAAGCAAGAACTGATTCAATGTGTTCCTTGAATGCAATGTAAGTCGCTTTGGATAAAAGTGTCTCCCAAATGCATAAATGTAAATATATACTCTAACTTCATAATCACCACTATTGTCTTTGAAATATCTTTAAAATACACTTTATTATAATTTCTGTTGAAATGTAAGTTATGTATTTAAATATATTTGCAGTTACACATTTGTGGTGATGAAGCTGCGATTTAATATATTTAAAATATATGAACTATTTTAAATGTAAAATTGCTTAAAACTACAGTTTAAATTGTTAGTCAACATATCAATCACACAATAAGTGTACGTCAAAGCATGACATAGACATAATTAAAAAGTCTATTTCAGTGTGTTAAGAAACAAATGTGTCTCTTTAAGTACACTTAAGTGGAACACTGTATTTTGATTTTTTTGACCAAAATGCAAGGATACTTATGAATGGCCATTAATGGAAAAACATATTTGCCTCATTGTGATGTAGTTACAGAACTTACCAGCAGTGACTATCTGGACCATTCTAACCAACAAAATCTTGTTCCAATGTCATTGCAAAGTGGAATCCTTCTTCAGTATCTAAACAATGTATTGAATCTATTCCTTCCAAGTTCATCCCTTTCCCATTTTCTCCTAGATCCCGTTACAAATATAGATCGGAATTTTGGCTGAATGCTCATTCTGACGTAATTGTGATTGGCTGATACCATCACATTCAGCAGGAAGGAGGAGACATCCAAACATGTTTCCAGTTTGTGTTGTTTGGATGAAATGTCCATTTCTGTTATCTCTTCATCAGTTCCTATTTTGCTCTTCCAATATGGATTGATTTCACCCTAGGTAACAGTGGGAGCTTAAAACACTCCATAAAGCCTAAAGACAAACATGGACCTGTAGTGCAAGCGATTCTGCTCCAAGTTTGGGTTTAGATTTCCATCTAAACTGATTTTCATCTGAATTCAGAGTAAACATGGCGGACGCCATCTGTTTCTCTGTACAATGGAAAGAGTTTGATGAAATTCTTGAACGCTTTAAAGAACGCTTTTATTTTGACATATAGATCCTCGTGTTTGGCTTTTTTTCTAAACTCTCTATGCATGTGGCCCTTAATTTTTAAATTATAAATTACTCCTACACTATATATTTCCATAAATTTCCACATTGATCACTCACATTTTTAGTGTACTAATTTTTTATTTTATAATTGATTGATTGATTGATCAATTATTTTTCCACAAAAGTATCATTAAATTCCAAGCTTTATTAATAGCGACTTTTCATGGTGTCTCAGTACAGATTAAATGGCAAGTTCATTATACAGAAGCTAGCAATTGATATTAGAGTACCGTAACCCAACCTTGAAGGTCATTTTGATCCTGAGTGGCAGCTGACTATGAAAATTCAGCTTGTGTGATGTCACATGACTCTCTAGACATCTGGGAAGCTCCTTGTTCAAGAAAGAGTGTCCCAGGAGCTCCCAGAATGCCCTCTGTGCTTTGGTCTGTTTTAGCAGACTGACGGGTGTGCTCAGGTTTCGTACTTGGAGATAAGATCAGGTTTGTGTGAATTCTGTACAGCAACAAGCGCTGTTCAGTGCTAACCCCCCCAGAGTAGATGCAATATCGCACCACATCTTAGGGCCAAGTGCATTATAGTCCAAACTACAGCCAGTCACGCTACACAAAAATAGGATCCAAGGTCAAAGGTTGCACTTCCTTTGAGTGTAAATATTTTCAATGAATCAGTCAAAGAAATAAACAAAATTGCTTCTTGATTCTGTCTGAATCTGCAGGCATTTTCCAAACAAAATAGTATTGAAACACTAACAGCATATCCTCATCAGTATGGTTTCTGGTTAATATTCTTTGAAGTAGACTGGCACGTGTAAAAGAATTGTTAGGATACATAATTTAGGTTTAGGAACACTTCCCATAACACCTGATGTACTTGTTACATTATAAGAAGAATGGCATCTATGCTGATATTAGTCTCTCTGTTTATTCCAAGGTTTGCCACAGTCAGATGAAGGACCGGCACCTATACACGACCACAACACAGCTCCAGAAGTGTCAGCGGAGACCATGTCAGCTAGACTATCCCCTGAGAAGGTCTCATCAACACAACATGCGCACATACGCATTGACTCGAGGTTGGTGGTGGTTTCGTTATCGGGGGCTTGCACTTTTGAAATGCCGTTGTCATGTGGGTGGGTGTCCGGAACGCGTTGTGAGTTGTACGCGACCCCTAAGTTAATAACTATTGATTGTACATGAAAAAGAGTCAACTGAAACTTACTTAAGCTGGAAAATTACTATGCAATTACATTGCATTATTGTCTTATTATCACTGTAAAGCTGCTTTGAAACAATCTGTATTGTGAAAAGTGTTATATAAAGGAAGGAGAGATGACTTGATTTGACGTGAATATGGTAGTGCATTTCAATTTTTTATGTTTGTAAAAAGTTTCTGAATGTAGCAAACTAATTTGGTATGTAGCTTGTAGTGCAAGTAACTTATAGTGCAGTCCACTTTTTAAAATGAGTTTCATGTTTACTTAAGCTATGACTTTCTGTAGAACAATTGGTAACTCAGCAATGTTTATGAGTTTGTATAACACTGGCTTCTGAGTAGTTTTTTAATCAGAAAAAAAAAAGTTTGAATTTAGGCTTGATGGCCCGTCTTTCATTAGGCTAATAAAGTGCTTAATAATATGCAAAATCACATTTTTCATTGTATCCATTTTGATGGGCAGCTGCTAAATTTTCATGCTTTGAGTGATAAATCAAGTGTACTTTCTCTCACTCTTTCTTAGGTCATGAAGAGATAAATGCGCTGCTGCTGTAACTTCACGGCCTCACAGAAGAAGTAGTCTGCTTTCTGTCAGTCTCAGTCCTGTGAGATTGCTTCAAAGGAAGAAGATCAGCTGTGGTAACTGATAGATGGAACGAGGGAGGAATGAGTGAAGGAGTGAGTGAGTGCGGGTCTCTGTAGCTCTTTCCCTCAGAGGGGAGGTGTGGCGGAGAGGAGAAGGGAGGTCACAAATGAGGTGCACACAGAGAACATAAACAGAAGCTTAACCGAACCTGCTTGATGCTTGAGAACAAACCTCATTGGTTCTTGCTGAATGTTTAAGTTCCCTAACCTGTAGGAGTATAATATAAATATTATTATATATGTAAATGAAATGTAAAGTTTCAATTATAATAGATATGAGCAATATACAACAAAACGTATTATGATAGGTTGTTATTATTTGTGATTTATAATTATTATATTAATATGTTATTAATATTAATAATACTTGTTATTATATGAGCTGTACATAATGTTTAATACAACAGATACTTAATGTACAGGTGGGCCCATGTGACCCTAGTGAGAAAATAAGGCGTTCACCATGTGCTCTACAATGAAGTGTTCCCTTCTTTAATGTCAGTCGCTCCACTTTTACTGCCAGTGGAAAGTATGCGTTCAAGGGCCACGGATGAAGAGTGCAGGGCACATGGGGGACTGTGCTCGCAAAACCACACTCAACCAACTCATCTGGCAAACTTTGAGTGTCTTAACAACCTTATCGAGATGAGTACTTTTAAAGCACTGTAGAACTTTCCTCTAGGCCTGGAGTCCATTCTCAATGCACATTAAAAATCCCAAATAAGCTTTTTCCACAGTAACAAAGAAACCTAGCCATCTCTAATAAAATAGGTGCTTCTATTCAGTGAAATGCCTTTGTTTTGTTCCATCCTCTCCCAGGCTGTTATCTCGCCATGTGTGCACTACAAGGAAAGAAAGTGTCATTGAAGTTTACATGACACATGTTGTGAATCATGGCTGCAAGCAAAGACCTTTCACTAAATATCAAATGAGAAATGGCTCTGATTTAAACCGTGCAGTCGGCAGGCATGCTAGTCTACACTTGTGACAAACCAGGCCACCAAGGAAAGAGAACTGACCAGATTGTTGAGGTGTTGGAAGACCCCTGAGTAGTGTTGAAGAGCAGATCTGCATTCATTGCAGCTGGCGAGCAGACGTCTAGTCAAAACTCCAGCTAGCGCCTCTTTTCTCCCTCCCTCTCTCCCTCTCTCTCTCTCGTTTGCCGTTCTGTCTCTCTTTCTGGTCCCTCCTGGGGAAAAGAATATTTCTCTCTTTGATTTCAGTCTTGGCACCAAATACAGCTCCTTTCTCCCATATGTGTAAACAGCCTCACACAGAAAGAGAAAGGAGAAGTAAATAAAGAGCATCAACATCAAAAAAGGGAGCTGACCATCATTTCCACCTGTGCATGGACAGATGTGTGTCCTGATGAATGTCCAGGGTAATTATGAGTGGTCATGACCCCCACAGCTGGATGCAGTGACACCTGGACACACACAGACTCATAAATAGAATAATGTAGACTGCCTATGCAGAGTTTGGATCGGCTATTATTATGACTATTGTTATGATTGGCGGTTCGTAAAAGGTATAAATGAATAATTTTGGGGGGGCCCGTAAGATTTTGTAAATATTTTTAAAATAAGAGTCTTATGTTCAGCAAGGCTGCAATTATTTGTTCAAAAATAAGATAAAAATAGTGATATTGTGAAATATTATTACAATTTAATTTGTTTTGATGATTAGAAAGTTAAATAGAACAGCATTTATTCAAAGAAACCTTTTTGAACATTACAAATGTATTTACTATCACTTTTGATCAATACAATACATCAGTGCTCAATACAGCAATTCATATCTCTCTTTCTCTCTCTCTCAAAAATATAATTTATTATTATTTCCTGTTATCCCTTACCTTTTGCCATCAAGGCCAAACGGATTAAAAAAATTATGTTACATAGAAAACCAAGCAACTTCCTTCAAGAAATAATAGAACATGTAGTGTGAAATTGTGTATTAAGTGGATAGAACAAACCATATCAGATTATTTAACAGAAACTAAATCAACTAAATAAAAACTATAGATAACCCATTAGAATATAGATGTGTAGTTGAAACCAGTTGAGCCGTGTTGCCAAAGATGCGCACAGATAAGGAGACAGGTTCAGATGGATGGTAGGTCAATGAGGGTGAAGTGGACAGACGAAGAGGAAAGATGAGAGTGAGGCATGGTGGGACGCTGAGAGAGAGAACCAAAAATCAGAGGGGCATCTGGAGAATTCCAGTGCTAGTCTGCAGTGCAGCAGGAGTGAGGCTTCAGCTGAAGTGTTTGTGGGGCCCCTGTGGTTTTTCAACCAATAAATCCACTGCATGTCTTTAATACGGGCAGAATGTGCAGGCAGAGGAGTGCTGAAGGATGTATGGCCATTACTCAGCGGCCCACATCTGAGAAAAGAGCTTGGCCCGGGACAGCGCAGTCAACTCCCTCCTCTTCCTCAGTCTACGAGCAGACGGTCAGCTCTGCTGAGGTGTGAAAAGGAATGGATCTCCTGAAGCTCAGGCCACTGACATATAGCCTAAATGACAGCCAGTGCTCATAGAGTGTTTTCTGAGTGGGGCGAAGAATGAAGGAGAGAGTATGTCTGTATTATACTATGAGAAGCTTGATATCTTGAATTTGTCTATTCAGATAGCTAATTATTGGTTTAGATTTGTTTTTGTTCATATAGCATCGTACAACAGTTTAGTTCCAGTGCTAGAGTAATTAAAGAGAAGGATTTTGAAGGTCGTACAGTAATCAGTGTCTGGTTTAAAAAATAATTAACAGTTGAAAATATTCATTAGAAAGAAAATAAAAAGTAATCAAAAGGAAATCAAATGCAGTCATTACATTTAGTTTCATAAAGTTATTGAAATAATTACACTACTTATTGCATTTTAAATAGGGTAACTATTTGTATTCTGTACCCTATTACATTTCCAATGTAACCTTCCCAAAACTATCTTTCCCTCTGCCTTTCTCCTTCGCTTAAGAGGAGAAAACACAAAAAACTGTTTCCCTAAAAGAGCAAAACAGGTGGCGTTGCGTCTTTTTCAAGATGGCATTACACCCATGTGTTTCTGGATGCAGTCACTTCCTGGCCTCATCCGCCAGCCAAGATCATTGATGGTTCACGTTCTCACTGTAGGAACATAACCATCGCGATGTTGAGACCGAGACTTTGAAAAAAGTGGAGTCACCTCCATAATTCCCTGTTATGGGTTCTCCACACCACAGAGCGTCACTTCGGTTAATAAGCAGAATGATCTGAGAGTGAAAGCTCTCGCCCGGGCCAGTCCCCACTGGCCTCCCACTCTTCACATACATTGTGGGCTGTTGTGCTTCCCAAAGAGCCTCTGGGTCCTCATGGGGAGATTCTCATTTGGAGTTTCTGATGTCGATGGCTATATTGGAGTGTTGGCTTGAGTCCTCTGAGGATGAAGACTCAGGAGTGCTGCCCCCTTTTGTGGCGCAGGTTGAGTCGGACCCAGAGTTGACGACCTCTACGAGAGTCGGCTTGAATGGAACCCTCCCCCATGCTCACTGTTGGACATTTGGTTTCTCGGCATGGGACGTGCTGCATAGCATTTATTTCCGCAAAGTGCCACCCCCTGGCACCTATCCAAGGCCTGTAAATTCATGATCACTCTGAGTCAAAGCTTGCAGTGCTGCTGGATAGGCTGCCTCTGCCTTATATGCTATTGCCCATCTGTAAGTCCATCAGGCCAAAGCAATAAAAGAGATGCACGGGTGTTCTGAGCTCTGAGCTTAGGTTGATGCAGGAACTGCAAACGGTAGCTGACCTTACACTCAGGACGACAAAGGTCACAGCTAGGGCCCTCAGCCAGACAATGTCCACCTTGGTGGTCAAGGAGTGCCATCTCTGGCTGAGATGAAAGATGCTGACAAATTGGCTTGATATGCAAATCTCTCTTGCCAATCTTCATTGGTCAATTTTGGGCTCCCAAATAAGACCGCATAACAGTAATGACTTCAAGGAACAAGGGTTACAAGAGTAACCAAAATGTTCTCATCTCATGCAGCTGAAGTAGAAGTGGTTCAATCAAAATGCCTCATCTGTAACTGCAGGAGAGTATATTTTTTTCTGCTGGAATGCTTTTTAATGCTTTATTTAATTTCACAACCAACATAAAACATGGGCTACTCTGAGTTTGATAAGCAAATTATTATATTTTGAAGACACTATGGGGAAATAACCTGATTAATAACCTGATAAGTCTTGTGTTGCTGGGTTTGCTGATTTTGGGGAGTTATCAGTGTATCTGTTTGCATGTAAACATGTTCACTGAATAATTTATTCAACCGATTCATTCAAAGTACTGATCACTGAGGAACAAAACAGACTAGTGATGCGTGTTGCTCGGAAACATCACTGAACTCATTTATGGTCACCAAAGAAATTGACTTTTGACAGTTTGACTTTCTGTAGGAGGGTTACAGTTTTCTTTGGAGAAGTAAAAACACACAATATTAATTTAATATTAATTTCAATATTAATTTAGTGTTTATTTAACTGTTACATTAAAACATTATCACTATTGCAACTGGTCTTATATCAACACTGCTGGCCCAATCATATTTGCAGGAAGTTATTTTCCGGGTCGTGACTCGGTTGTATTTGGTTATCTGCTTCTCGTCTTATATTAGTCATGTTAAGCACAAGTATTTCCCCATGACTCAATTATTTGTTAGTAGTCTACCAGGTGGTGCTAGCAAAGCTGAGGTCACAGGTTTGATATATAGGGAGAACATGCTGATCTACGGTATATCTTAAATGAAAGTAATTTGTTTAGGATAAAAGTGTGTTCCAAATGTGTTTGTATTAATAAATTCATAAATATAATGCAGTGGTTCTCAAACTTTTTGAGTACAACATGTCCTTACTGTCCACAACAATATTCAAAGCCCTCTTCCCTGCTGAAAAATCCAGCATTGTTTGTCACCAGCATAAGGCATGTTTTTCATGCTGGGACCACCATGGGATAATGGTTGCTGGTTTGCTGATCTCCAGCACTGGAAACTGGTTGCAAGGTCCCCAGCATGGGATGCTGGTTGCTGGTTTGCTGGATCCCATCATGGGATGCTGGTTGCTGGTTTGCTGGATCCCATCATGGGATGCTGGTTGCTGGATCCCTAGTTAGGTGTTTTGCATGCTGGGATCAGCTTGGGATGCTAGTGTGCTGGCGGACCAGCATGTGTTGTTGAGTGCTGATGATCCCAGCAAGACCACAAAAAAACTTGCTTATGTGTTATGATTTTGACGAATTTGAGTTCTCAAATTAGTATGAAAGTCTTTAAAACATCAACTTTTGGTTTTGAACGTTCAGTATCAAGCAGATATTCTCATAATTCCTGTTATTGAACTATTATCTTAAAGATTATATGGGCAAACAAACTCATGAATGGATTTGTGTACAGATCTTTTGAAAGAGGAGACAGTTTCTTTGATGCTTAGATATAGTCATATAACCTCATTGTTTATCCTTTGCATCATTGTGTTAAATGGAGAAATATGCAAAAACAATGCTTTTCCCCAAAACACTGCTTACGTACCAACAGCTGGCCTACTCACACTCATCCCTGCAAGACCATGAACCAGCTTCACCAGCTCCGTTTTGCTTGAGAACAGCATGAATATGCTGGTCCACCCGCATAAACCAGCCTGAACCAGTATGGAATCCATACTGGTTTATGCTTGATTTTTCAGCAAGCTTATCTTGAATTAGTTTACATTTATTTTAATCAATAGATTAAAATATATAAAATAATTATGATTCAAATTTAAATAATTAAATTGTAGAATTCCAGAAGTTTGTGGCTGAATTAATTTAAGAAATATCTTCCTTTTAATGTGTTCCAGCTGATTTTAATGCTTGTAGACTGGATGTTTGCTGAGGGCCCCTATTTGGCCCAGATCTAATGATTGAGAACCACTGATGTAATGCACCTGCACCAGTGGCTCTTCAATTCATATAGTATGTATTTTTCTTTTACATTTATTTTCTCTCCATCGGTCAAAGTCATTTGACCATTTTGCTTATCTGTTTATAAAGTAGTATCTTTTGAGAAATTAGCGCCATCTTCTGTTTCAATTTAATTCAATTTAATTTCCCATTCTCACTAAGTGTGCAACTTCACATCTTGAGTATCTTCATGCAGTGAACAACTGCACACCAATAAATGGTTACTGTGATGGGACTGGTAC